>JASAMV010005051.1:0-11986 GCA_030248065.1 Rhynchonema sp. JSB1_4
AACATCACACGAAGATCGAGACCTGGGCGCCTTGCAGCTCTACAATGTTACCTTCGTCAACGACAATCTGCAGTGTCGGGATGCGACAGATGTGCTGCGCATGCAGCATGTAACCTCTCGCGGTCCTGACGACACCAATGAAATCCTCTTTCCGGGCTCCGAAATCTTAATAACCCAAGCGGTATCGTTCAACCCCAAGTTAAACTCAATCTCAAGAGGCAAACTGGACGTTTACCGAACGGACCTGGGCACTGGTGCAGTTGACGGCCTACCACCCGTGTTAGATCGATCGGGGGCAGCAGCCGTGGCGATTAATCGTAATGTGATGCTTATCTGTGGCGGCGTTGATACGAAATACAATCCTAGCTTTGCGTCTAACAAGTGCAGTTTCTACATAGATTCTGATCGCGACACAGGACCGTGGCAACCGTTTTATGACATGTCGCAGGTACGAAATGTCGAGTTTGTAAGCAGCCCTCCGAGCTGATCTCGGATTATTGGCATACACACAGACATGCAGTATTTCTTTAATCTGTTCTGACACTTTAGAACGTCAGGATTCCTGATCGAGCTTCAAGAAACAAAGTATAGCTCTTGGCTGCGTAGCACGAGGAAAACAACGAGGGACAAAACAGCTGGAGTAAAGAAACGGCAACCAATTAAAGTGCTCGGGACATAACCAAAGGAAGGGTATCACAGACATATTGTTACATACCGTTGGAAAACATTATGAGAATGTATGTCATGCACAAATTTTAAGCTCCTTGGAGATTCGCTATATCTTGGTAGAGCGACTTTTCGTTCCAGAAAAAAAGTGAATTTTTTCACAACTTGGAACGACCAGTGCAAAAACCCCAAATTAGCTGAAACTCAAGTAACACATGGATAGGATTACAACAACTTCGGAATAACCTGTCATCAGAACTTCAGTCGCTCAAGGCGTTGCTTCAGGGTGAGGGTGCGAAACATTGCAAAAATCGTCCACATTTTCCGAGAACACAAATTTGTCCTCCAAAATTTTGAGGTCACGCTTTGCGCTGCAGAAATAAGAATGCAGTAGCGAAATAGAGCATGTCGAAAGTACCAGAAAATAAGGTTTTTAAGTTTTGAAACTCATGGCTAGCTCTGTGACAGGCCTAAAAATCCACTAAGTTGCCACTAACCTAGATGGTTACATTCATCGCCAGAATCGTGACATATAAAAGCCACAGATTGTAGCGCATTCGAAACAAAAAATTGAGAGAAACGTCTGGTTTAACGACCTGTCAACGTCCGAAGACCGCAAGGTCTACAGATCTCTCGGGGCAGCCACACTAATCTGAATATGATATTCAGCTACAAATGCTCATTGTTAATAGCTATTGCAAATATGATAGCACCAAACAATGTATCTCGAGAGTAGCTTTCGAATGATAAATAACAAGCCCTAATAAATTCTTACGTTTAAGAGCAGAGGCTAAAAATTGCTTTTTTGACGATTCTGGAATGAATCGCCACGTCACCATGTGCGATTTCGGAATTTTTACCGTTTCTTGTCCGTAGTATGAGATAGTGTGGGCATGTCATATATCGTTCGATAGCTATTTTGAAGCTGCATTGTTTGGTGCTATTAAATATGCAATAGTTTAACAGTAACGAATTATAACCAAACATCTTATACAGGCTGGCATGGCTGCAGCAGCCGGTCCATGGAGTTTGAAGTCTTGAAGCTTATCTAGATTGTTGGATTGTGCGTTTTATCTGACTTTCTCGTTTCCAATGCGATGCAATACGTGGCCTATTTACATCACATTTCAGTCAATGAACGCAACTATGGAGTTTAGGTGCAATTTTTGGTCTTTTTTGGCCTGTCACGCCGCTACCTAAGTGTTTATAAATTTAAAAAAATTATTTTCTGATACTTTCGACAATGCTCTATTTTCCTGTTGCATTTCCATTCCTGCAACGCAAAGCGCGGCCTCAAAATTTAGAGACACACTTGTGTTCTCGAAAAATGTGGCCGATTTCTGTAACGTTTCACACCCCAAACCGAGTGAAGCAATGCTTTGAGCGACTGGAGTTGTCACGACAAGTTATCCAGGAGCTGTTGTAATCCTATCCACGTGTTACTTGACCTTCAGATCATTTAGGGTTTCTGCATCGGTCATTCCAAGTTGTGAAAAAATCACTCTTTTCTGGACCGAAAAGTCACTCCACCAAGCGATAGCGAATCTCTAAGGAGCTTAACATTTGTGCATGATATATGCTGTGACAGTGCTTTCCAAGGATGTGTGAGAGTGACACTATGCTCTGCTGCCCTTCCAACGGTTATGTCCCGAGCCCGGATATTTGCTATGAGAGCACAGCATGCATAAGCCTAACAACAAAGGTAAAGGCAAACTACACCAACACGAGCCCGATTTCGAAGGTGGTGTGTATTCAAAACGAATAGAAAGAGAGAATCATCATGCTCAACTTTGTATTCTTCAACGTGTAACATTTCCCAAATCAGCAGCCACATCAGAATGTTTCACTATTTTGCCAGCTGCGAAATCGGCTCGTGTTTGCCATTAGTTGCTTCAGTACCCGCTGTTTTTTTCCTTACCGCCCAGATGAACAGCAACTGGCTGCTGTTGTAGTGACGCTTCGCCAAAATATATCGTTCACACAGGCCAGAAAGGTGGACCGATTTCAACTTGTGTTGGTGAATGACTGCAACTCGCAAACGGGACCCGGCGAAAAAGACGGTATATTTGGCACACGCGTGTTTGCAATTGGAGGCACCAGGGAATTGCAATCTGGCATTATCAGCATGGAGTACACCTATCCAATCATTTCCTACCGTTCCAATCTGATACCGGTCGGCTGGGCGCCTGCCAGTTCGCTCAGTCGATTTGGCAGAAATGAAATAGTCGGTTTCACTGCTGCGAGTCTGGCCAGCGATTTGATTGTGTGCGTAGTCAGACAGTTAGACAGCTTGAATCCGAACAACGTCCAACAACTCCACTGCTACCTCTACGACTGGACGACCGACATCTGGCACACCGAGTGTGAAGCGCTGCCTACTCCTCAGAACACGCGCTTCAATGCACTATTCCCCACCCAGTTCGGTCTTCTTGCTGTTGCGCTCACGACCGCCGATAATGAACAACCGTGTTTCCTCGAACTGCTCGACTTCGAAAGCAAAGGCTGGGCTTGTCTCAAGGCAGATGATGTCGATTATATAGCTTGTCCATGCAAGAATACAAATGTGTTTAATGATGCCAGGTGTGCTGTTTATATGCATTATGATATGGACAATTGACTGTGATAATTGTGATATGATAATACTTGCAATTATTGACGTGTGCCTATATGATTTGTAAGCATTTTGCCAAGCCTGTTTCCCAGATTAAATCATGAAAAAAATGTTTGCATTTTGGAAAGGCTGTTGAGGCTTCGTTCGACGCACTGCGGGCATTCATAGCTTGCGAGGCACCAATTCAACAGTCCAGAAGGCAACGAATTTGTCAAACGAAAGTTTTTGCGTCTCAAGTCAACGCTTTGGGCACTTGCCAAGCACAGGACGAAACGCAACCATTCGCCTGTGTGAGACCGGCAGCGCCCGTGCACAATGTAACGGTGTGCACTGATTTCAATGCATCAATAAACAGGTAATACAACAACCACGTTGCTAAAGCAAGGACGACGCAGTCAACATTTTCGCACAAAAAGTAAACATCGATAAACAAAATCAACCTTTTGTTCGACGGCAGTGATCACATCGCTCAATAATTGCACCAGTTCGTCCTCCGTTAGCGAATCGAAACTGATCAGATTGAGGCTTTTCGAAAACGGCGGTTTGTTCAGCTCGGATACGATCAGTTTCATTTGTTCGGCCATTATATTTACAGCTTATTTTTTATGATTTTGGGGTTGAGCAGTGGCGATATTTATTTCGTGTTTTATTTTTGAAAGCGCCAAGGACAAAAAATCTTCAGCGTTACTGAAGCAAGCGCTGGTTGCTAGGCAACAGGGCAGGTCTCTCCTTGCGCGCACTTGTGCGGCAAAGAGCCAGCGTGCGAGCATCTGTGCACCATAGGCATGCTGATTCCGCTTAGGGCGAACTTCGGTTAAATCCGGAATCCGGAACCAGGAAATAATTTGCATGCAAAAATACAAAACATTTCTGGGCTCCGGAATTATTTCCGGAAAGCGCAAGAATTTGCATGTAAAAGTTATGCGTTTTCCGGAAATATTTCCGGATTCCGATTTCCGGATTCAACGTAAGCCCGCCCTTATGAGCAACGCACCGCAATAATATTGTACTCACTCGTAAAAAAAGTGTAGTATTTTACACTATATTGTAGAAAATCTTACACTCCGAAGTGTCGGAAAAAATCTATTGTCAAGAGTGTAGGATCCCACACCACGACAGTGTGCTTGTGGCCTACACTTCAAAAGTGTAACTTTCATTATGTTGCAGTACAAAAACGCAGCGCGCACGAGGTACACAAATAGTGTAACAGCAGTGCGCGTGTGGGTTTTGATCCAGCAGCAGCAGCAGTTGATCGTCCAGTTGTGAGTCCACCGTGTTGTCCGCTCGGCCATCCGATCGTTGACGTCAGTCGCAATAAAGTGCCTCATAATACTAAAGACGCGCTGGCGCATGCGTTGGTTTTGTGTGCATGCGCGCCTGGCTGTGCAAGGCAACCAGTGCATTAATACGCGCGTTGTTTGGTTGCACACGGCTTTATGGCTGCCGAACATTGGCAAACAAAATGCGCGCTATTGTTTGAGAAATGTTGTGGTTATTCTTTGTTGGATACTTTATTGAACCTAACTATCGCACCGCAGCTCTTTTAAGAATACATAGATCACTAAACTCAAAACAAACACAAACCACAATTGGGACACTGCACTGATATTAGAAAAGCCCGGGGCTTCTGCCGGCAAAAAAACTTTGTTTATTGCACATGTGCTCTGAGCGCCTTGACCGGTGCAGTTGGTAAAGCCTGAGTGTGACCATGTAACCTGAACTACAGTTGCCTTTTCAGAGCCAAACATGTCCAAACTGGGGTTGAACTGAATGGGGTAGACCGTGACGTACACATGCGCACTATGCATGTAGAATGTACAGTACTCACTCGTAAATAAAGTGTAAGTCACTTACACACCAGCGATGGTGTAACTTTTCGAAGTCACACAAAAGTGTGGGAAATCTTACACTCCTTTGGTGTGGCACAAATGTCACACTTTGGTGTCAGATTGCGTACACTATCGGTGTGCTCGCATACAAAATTGGCGTACCAGACCAAACTTACACCGAACGGGTGTAAGAAATCTCATTCGCGCGTCAGGTATTGAGCACTGGAATCGATTTTACAATTGAACAACAACGTTCGAAGATGAGACTGTCGATATTTGTAGAAGCAGCGAGTTGTGTACAGAAACACGCCAAGCAATAACTGCATCGTGCGGCTCCAGAAAGGGGTCGATTGTTGATCTCGCGTTAATCCGTATCAACTTTGCAAGCAAGCGCTGCGAATACAACCACGGTTGGCAATAAGGGTAATTACTTTTGGTTCGTCGTATAATGTGGCCCAGTTGCCGCACTAGCTTCGACCAACGTAAAATTTGTCCGCCGCATTGACAATTTTACGCTAGTCCAAATTTGTGTCCAACTCAAAAAATAGTTCAAACTAAAATACCCCTTGCTGTGCTTTGCGTTTATTCACGTGGTCGTACCGTATTTTTCCATATAGAGCCCCACCCTTCCCCGAAGAGCCCCCAAGGACGTTTCAGAATAGAGCCCTCGGAGGCTCCATTTGGGGTGAAAAGCTGTTGAAAAATTGTCCTGTGGTCATTGATTTCATCCACAAAGATGGTTTCAAATTATTTTTTTGGGTGTTTCTCTTCAAAATTGTTCAAATGTTTGATGCAAACGTCCACTCGAATCCATATAAAGCGTTTGTGACAGACAACATTCAGTGATGTTGGCAATCGGGTTAAGAAGTTCAAAAACCATCCTGCGCACACATTTCAAACAGAGGGCTCTATTACGGTCATAAGTTTCCAACAAAAAGCTCGATTCGATCTTCCGTCTTTTTTCGATCAAGTGGAACACTACGGCCGTTTGTCTTGAAAATTCGTGCGGTTTCATATGTTGTCGGAGTCGTTACATTCAGGCATAGTCTGACAGCGGTTTATTGCTTCATAATATTTTTCTATATTTGCAAAACAAATCTTGCTTCTTCTAAATATCAGTCGCAGTGCTCCCCAATCTGTGGTTTTGTCGTGTTTCGTTTTGCACGTTTTAGTCAGATCTATGTATTCTTGAAAGAGCTGCGGTGCGATAGTTAGGTTCAATAAAGTATCCAACAAAGAATAACCACAACATTTCTCAAACAATAGCGCGCATTTTGTTTGCCAATGTTCGGCAGCCATAAAGCCGTGCAACCAAACAACGCGCGTTATGCACTGGTTGCCTTGCACAGCCAGGCGCGCATGCACACAAAACCAACGCATGCGCCAGCGCGTCTTTAGTATTATGAGGCACTTTATTGCGACTGACGTCAACGATCGGATGGCCGAACGGACAACACGGTGGACTCACAACTGGACGATCAACTGCTGCTGCTGCTGGATCAAAACCCACACGCGCACTGCTGTTACACTGTGTACCTCGTGCGCGCTGCGTTTTTGTACTGCAACATAATGAAAGTTACACTTTTGAAGTGTAGGCCACAAGCACACTGTCCTGGTGTGGGATCCTACACTCTTGATAATAGATTTTTTCCGACACTTCGGAGTGTAAGATTTTCTACAATATAGTGTAAAATACTACACTTTTTTTAGTGCGTACGGATAGGTGCCTCGAAAAAAAAAAAAAAAAAACGCTCGTAGATATCACCCAGCACCCAAACGCGCACCGGCCAAATTTCGAAAAGCCTCAATCTGATCAGTTTCGATTCGCTAACGGAGGACGAACTGGTGCAATTATTGAGCGATGTGATCATGGCCGTCGAACAAAGGTTTATTTTGTTTATCTATGTTTACTTTTTGTGCGAAAATGTTACTGCGTCGTCCTTGCTTTAGCAACGTGGTTGTTGATTACCTGTTTATTATGCATTGAAATCATGCACACCGTTACATGTGCACGGGCGCTGCCGGCTCACACAGGCGAATGGTTGCGTTTCGTCCTGTGCTTGCAAGTGCCCAAAGCGTTGACTTAGACGCAAAAACTTTCGTTTGACAAATTCGTTGCCTTCTGGACTGTTGAATTTGCCTCGCAAGCTATGAATGCCCGCAGTGCGTCGAACAAGCCTACAGCCTTTCCAAAATGCAAACATTTTTTTCATGATTTAATCTGGGAAACAGGCTTGGCAAAATGCTTACAAATCATATAGGCACACGTCAATAATTGCAAGTATTATCATATCACAATTATCACAGTCAATTGTCCATATCATAATGCATATAAACAGCACACCTGGCATCATTAAACACATTTGTATTCTTGCATGGACAAGCTATATAATCGACATCATCTGCCTTGAGACAAGCCCAGCCTTTGCTTTCGAAGTCGAGCAGTTCGAGGAAACACGGTTGTTCATTATCGGCGGTCGTGAGCGCAACAGCAAGAAGACCGAACTGGGTGGGGAATAGTGCATTGAAGCGCGTGTTCTGAGGAGTAGGCAGCGCTTCACACTCGGTGTGCCAGATGTCGGTCGTCCAGTCGTAGAGGTAGCAGTGGAGTTGTTGGACGTTGTTCGGATTCAAGCTGTCTAACTGTCTGACTACGCACACAATAAATCGCTGGCCAGACTCGCAGCAGTGAAACCGACTATTTCATTTCTGCCAAATCGACTGAGCGAACTGGCAGGCGCCCAGCCGACCGGTATCAGATTGGAACGGTAGGAAATGATTGGATAGGTGTACTCCATGCTGATAATGCCAGATTGCAATTCCCTGGTGCCTCCAATTGCAAACACGCGTGTGCCAAATATACCGTCTTTTTCGCCGGGTCCCGTTTGCGAGTTGCAGTCATTCACCAACACAAGTTGAAATCGGTCCACCTTTCTGGCCTGTGTGAACGATATATTTTGGCGAAGCGTCACTACAACAGCAGCCAGTTGCTGTTCATCTGGCGGTAAGGAAAAAAACAGCGGGTACTGAAGCAACTAATGGCAAACACGAGCCGATTTCGCAGCTGGCAAAATAGTGAAACATTCTGATGTGGCTGCTGATTTGGGAAAGTTACACGTTGAAGAATACAAAGTTGAGCATGATGATTCTCTCTTTCTATTCGTTTTGAAGACACACTTCGAAATCGGGCTCGTGTTGGTGTAGTTTGCCTTTACCTTTGTTGTTAGGCTTATGCATGCTGTGCTCTCATAGCAAATTCCGGGCTCGGGACATAACCGTTGGAAGGGCAGCAGAGCATAGTGTCACTCTCACACATCCTTGGAAAGCACTGTCACAGCATATATCATGCACAAATGTTAAGCTCCTTAGAGATTCGCTATCGCTTGGTGGAGTGACTTTTCGGTCCAGAAAAGAGTGATTTTTTCACAACTTGGAATGACCGATGCAGAAACCCTAAATGATCTGAAGGTCAAGTAACACGTGGATAGGATTACAACAGCTCCTGGATAACTTGTCGTGACAACTCCAGTCGCTCAAAGCATTGCTTCACTCGGTTTGGGGTGTGAAACGTTACAGAAATCGGCCACATTTTTCGAGAACACAAGTGTGTCTCTAAATTTTGAGGCCGCGCTTTGCGTTGCAGGAATGGAAATGCAACAGGAAAATAGAGCATTGTCGAAAGTATCAGAAAATAATTTTTTTAAATTTATAAACACTTAGGTAGCGGCGTGACAGGCCAAAAAAGACCAAAAATTGCACCTAAACTCCATAGTTGCGTTCATTGACTGAAATGTGATGTAAATAGGCCACGTATTGCATCGCATTGGAAACGAGAAAGTCAGATAAAACGCACAATCCAACAATCTAGATAAGCTTCAAGACTTCAAACTCCATGGACCGGCTGCTGCAGCCATGCCAGCCTGTATAAGATGTTTGGTTATAATTCGTTACTGTTAAACTATTGCATATTTAATAGCACCAAACAATGCAGCTTCAAAATAGCTATCGAACGATATATGACATGCCCACACTATCTCATACTACGGACAAGAAACGGTAAAAATTCCGAAATCGCACATGGTGACGTGGCGATTCATTCCAGAATCGTCAAAAAAGCAATTTTTAGCCTCTGCTCTTAAACGTAAGAATTTATTAGGGCTTGTTATTTATCATTCGAAAGCTACTCTCGAGATACATTGTTTGGTGCTATCATATTTGCAATAGCTATTAACAATGAGCATTTGTAGCTGAATATCATATTCAGATTAGTGTGGCTGCCCCGAGAGATCTGTAGACCTTGCGGTCTTCGGACGTTGACAGGTCGTTAAACCAGACGTTTCTCTCAATTTTTTGTTTCGAATGCGCTACAATCTGTGGCTTTTATATGTCACGATTCTGGCGATGAATGTAACCATCTAGGTTAGTGGCAACTTAGTGGATTTTTAGGCCTGTCACAGAGCTAGCCATGAGTTTCAAAACTTAAAAACCTTATTTTCTGGTACTTTCGACATGCTCTATTTCGCTACTGCATTCTTATTTCTGCAGCGCAAAGCGTGACCTCAAAATTTTGGAGGACAAATTTGTGTTCTCGGAAAATGTGGACGATTTTTGCAATGTTTCGCACCCTCACCGAGTGAAGCAACGCCTTGAGCGACTGAAGTTCTGATGACAGGTTATTCCGAAGTTGTTGTAATCCTATCCATGTGTTACTTGAGTTTCAGCTAATTTGGGGTTTCTGCACTGGTCGTTCCAAGTTGTGCAAAAATTCACTTTTTTTCTGGAACGAAAAGTCGCTCTACCAAGAGATAGCGAATCTCCAAGGAGCTTAAAATTTGTGCATGACATACATTCTCAGAATGCTTTCCAACGGTATGTAACAATATGTCCTGCTACCCTTCCTTCGGTTATGTCCCGAGCACTTTAATTGGTTGCCGTTTCTTTACTCCAGCTGTTTTGTCCCTCGTTGTTTTCCTCGTGCTACGCAGCCAAGAGCTATACTTTGTTTCTTGAAGCTCGATCAGGAATCCTGACGTTCTAAAGTGTCAGAACAGATTAAAGAAATACTGCATGTCTGTGTGTATGCCAATAATCCGAGATCAGCTCGGAGGGCTGCTTACAAACTCGACATTTCGTACCTGCGACATGTCATAAAACGGTTGCCACGGTCCTGTGTCGCGATCAGAATCTATGTAGAAACTGCACTTGTTAGACGCAAAGCTAGGATTGTATTTCGTATCAACGCCGCCACAGATAAGCATCACATTACGATTAATCGCCACGGCTGCTGCCCCCGATCGATCTAACACGGGTGGTAGGCCGTCAACTGCACCAGTGCCCAGGTCCGTTCGGTAAACGTCCAGTTTGCCTCTTGAGATTGAGTTTAACTTGGGGTTGAACGATACCGCTTGGGTTATTAAGATTTCGGAGCCCGGAAAGAGGATTTCATTGGTGTCGTCAGGACCGCGAGAGGTTACATGCTGCATGCGCAGCACATCTGTTGTATTCTGACACTGCAGATTGTCGTTGACGAAGGTAACATTGTAGAGCTGCAAGGCGCCCAGGTCTCGATCTTCGTGTGATGTTCGCGCGAGATACATTTCCACCAGGGGTGGTTACGGACCAACATGCATGCAAAAGTACATTTACGTCCATGACAATTTAGTTCATTCAGTAAATCCAAGAAAATTACTCTTCTAAAAATTGACGAATGCATTTTCCTGGTGTTACTTGATTTTCCAAAATTCACGAACTTTAGACTTAGAAGTGTTAGGACTTTCTACCTGGAGATGACCGAAGACACGCAATGAAGCGGCGCATAAAATTTGTGGTTTTCACCACCCCTGGACTCGACTGGTAGGTGTTCGTCGCATGTGACGTTCACATCGGCCAAAATCGATGACTTAGTACCTCCGAATGAATAGACTTTGGCTACAAGATCGGAAAACAAGTGCTTCGATCCGTCACACTGCTGTCGTGTCAGTCCAATTAGCGTCATTGCAAAATTGACAATGTACTTGGACGCATCCGGGGCTCGCACGCAACCATCGTCGTCCGGGTCACAAATGGCGAGGCTGACAATTAACTGCTGAGCAAGTGAGATGATACCCGTTCCTCCCTGCATTTCCGTGTACAGAGCGGTTCGCTGGTTTCACGACGAATGAACTCATTGTCGGGCGCAGTTTTTTGGCGACCACAAGATTCTGATCGTGTCGGTCGTGTACATTGCTGGTGCCATGATACCTGAAATGTGCACAAGCGTCAAACATTCTTATCCTAGTGTCCTGCGGTATGCGAACTCCTTCTGACTAACTGCTTCCCCCCCCGGCCAGCCCCAAAAAGCCCTATACAGCCAAGCAGGGAACGGGTATCATCTCACTTGCTCAGCAGTTAATTGTCAGCCTCGCCATTTGTGACCCGGACGACGATCATTGCCTGCCAAGCCCCGGAAGCGTCCAAGGACAGTGTCAATTGTGCAATGACGCTAATTGGACTGACACGACAGCAGTGTGACGGATCGAAGCACTTGTTTTCCGATCTTGTAGCCAAAGTCTATTCATTCGGAGGTTTTAAGTCATAGATTTTGGCCGATGTGAACGTCACATGCGACGAACACCTACCAGTCGAGTTGCAGGGGTGGTGAAAACCACCAAATTTTTATGCGCCGCTTCATTGCGTGTCTTCGGTCACTCTCCAGGTAGAAAGTCCTAACACTTCTAAGTCTAAAGTTCGTGAATTTTGGAAAATCAAGTAACACCAGGAAAATGCATTCGTCAATTTTTTAGAAGAGTAATTTTCCTGGATTTACTGAATGAACTAAATTGTCATGGACGTAAATGTACTTTTGCATGCATGTTGAGTCCGTAACCACCCCTGGTGGAAA
>JASAMV010005052.1:0-34555 GCA_030248065.1 Rhynchonema sp. JSB1_4
TTTTTTAATGGATATCGCTGGAATCAAGAAACGACTTGCACATGCCATTGGATGCCCAGTGAAGAGGTGAGGAGGATAACGAAGTTCCGGATTATCAGACCTCTTCCTATCTCTTTTTGAGAGTTTCGGTGTTTGTATCACTCGCATCACGCGACCAAAAAAACCACTTCTTCCCGACTCCCAGCCTCTCATAGAAGTTGATTTAATATGTTCTGAAACTCATTTGTTCATGTTTGGTTCGGATTTCATGCTCAGCAAGCACTGCATACAGTTCATTTTTCAGCCGCCAACAACAACCATCAGAGAAAACGCCCGTGTCGGGATTCCACTTCGCGATCCTTTCCGTGATTACAACCCAGGAAGGATGGGGGCCTTCAGACCGGACGTTCCCGTTTGTTATTCACTTGAAAAGACTTTCTGCCAGTAGACACAATAAATCTGTTGCAAAAATAAATTGTTAAATTTGTACAATTTTTTTAATAATCTGTTCCTTCAGACTGACGAGAGGAGTGAATGGCGATTGGCTCATGTACAACGACATAGATACACAGCTGTAAAAGAGTTCGTGGAACCAAGATTAAGGACGATTTACTTTCCACGCGGCCTGGAAATCAACTTTGTGATCACAGTTACATGTTCGTTCAGTGCTATGCTTGCATAACATTGGTTTGTATGTCGCCAAAGGCAGGTGTGCACTTTGCTTGGATTATGGGTCTATATGGTTGCGTCGGGTTTGACTTGAGTTTATGTTCGCAGTTTAGCAAATTGCATACCACCCAATAAATTGGCATTGTGTTTTAACTCACAGAACGCATCCCTATTGTTTATTTCAGCAAAATCCGACAGATCTTCCGTGGCGAGCATCTACCCACCGAACGCGAGATGCAAGGGATCCATAACTTAACACCGATTCGACGACAGTTGGCGGACGCGATTGGAATTGATTTTGTGTACCTTGACAGCAGAGATCCATTCTATGCGTTGATAAACGGTCGACTAGAAGAAATCGGCGAGCCTGACGGAGACACAGCGCAATGTGACGAAGTCAGCAAGGAAAAGCATAGTAAGGACGAGGACGATGACCCGCCACAAGGCGCCTGTGGAGGGGGTGCGTCTGCTGAACGCCGGAATGGTCGTATTCTGAAATGATTGTGATTACAAATTGCGAAGTGCACAGGGAAAACTCCAATGTCTAGGTCTGAAAAGGTGTGTGCCAGGCACGTGGGTAGGCACGCTGCTAAAACTGCCTAAACGGACCTAGACATTGAGTGCCTGCTGCGCGGGTGCCTAGATGGACCTAGACATTGTGTTTTTTTACACATTTGTATGGACGTGCAGATTATTGTATTTTTATACGTATGTTTCGGTTACCAGTGATAATCACTGCAAACCACTCTTGTTGTGTTCAGAAATTCTCGTTGCATTCGTATCACATGGTGTTTGTGTGGTGATTTCTAAAAACGCACAAAGTTGTTAACAGACGCTGGTGTCACAGAAATATGGCTTAAAAGTCAGCAACAAGTTCTGGTGACTGGTACATAGGCCCTCTGGGAGTACAAATACAGGTTGTTGTGTGTGGCTTTGCAGTGATGCTCACACTTGAATGAGGTATCGTCCTTTTTGTCGTGCAAATGGCAGAGATTTAAAAACAGCGGAATACTTATATGCGAAATCCCATCATGACGCTCTCGTGAAAGGCATATCATGACGCTCTATCTCTCTGGTTTCGTTCGAAACGGTTAAAAAAGAACAAAACCGTTGACAGCATCACTGCTGGATTGAACAAACGTGAACGAAGCACACCGGTCAGTTTTGGCGCATAGCAGCTGACACTGTTCGTATCCCCGTTCCCTCGCTGTTGTCAGCCTCTTTTGTCATGATCTTCAACATTTCCTCTGTCTTTCGCATCTTTCGTGCGCGTTCTTGCCGATCGTAATCCCAGCGCATGCAGGCATTCGATCTGGGAGCGCTCCAAAGAACCGAACCTCGCCTGGCAATAAACTACAATATACTGTACGTATGTATACCGTACCGGGTGCAATTCTTGGCTGAAAGTTGAAGTTGTGTGCACGCCTTTTCACCTGTTCATAATTTTTTACAATCCCCAAGCCTGACAGGACCACCACATGGGGTCGCACGAGGGTGCTTTCAGTGGGAGAAATTTCTTACTTTCTTCTTCGACCCGCGTGTTGTCGCCATGCACCCCCATGTATCGAATCTAAACGAAGTTGAGCATTTGTGGCTGAAACTGAAATTGAGGCAAAAATGTTTCGAGATACCAATCAGCTGGTACCCAGTGTCATTTAAACTGCTCCAGGCAAAAACCACCATTGCCACAAATCGAATCGTAACCGAACCAACCTTTTCCACCCCAAACTCAGTTTGACAAAAGAATGCCGCGTTTTCACATATTGAAACGTCTGCGAGCACGCGTTGCAACATTTGAAACGTCTCAAACACGCTTCAATTTGTGAAACATTTGGATGTGGCATAAACATTTGGATGCAGGGTTTGTGGGGTCAGATTGCGTCGAAAAAAACGTCAGATCAGCACAGGCCTGGAAGCAAAATAGTCTCGGAACGATCCTTGCACATCAGGATTACGGTGGGTTACGGTACTCGGGGGCAGTCTTGCAACCTCCCGCAGACTGCCTTGACATTTTTCGTTCGCATTCCACATCACTGAAAAGCTAGGTCATACGAATCATCCCATCATGCCTACCCGCACGCCGTACAGTGTGATCGCCACCGCTGCCGTTGGTGCGATCGTCATTGGGATTGGTTTAATCCTGATGGTAATTCTTTTTATCGTTTCAAACGTCATGGTTTGATGTGTGCAAAATCTAATTCTAAGGATATCTGTGCTTAAAATCATTTCGTATTTCATGCTCAGCTGCAAACAGTTCATTTTTTGCAGACACGTCGTCAGATTGATCAACGTGCATTTGCCACCAGTGTTCGAACGGGATCCCGATCCCGATCCCGATCCCGGGATCCCGGGCCTTTTTTCTGATCCCGATCCCGATCCCGATCCCGTCATCTTGAAAAAGTCAATCCCGATCCCGATCCCGATCCCGCCCAAAAAAGTACCGGGATCGGGATTGAGTTTTGAGAACAAAAAGTAAAAAAATGCAATCATAATTCGCCAAGCTGTTGTAAGGGCGCTGCTATGCAAACGCGGGCGCGGGTCGCGGGTCAGAAAAATATTCAATGTCCAATAACCACCACCAATGTTCAATGTTTGCATGGCCGCACTTGCGGGTCACTTGAAACATTTATTTGGCTCCAACACACAAAAATTAACCAATCAGCGTCGAGCCAACGTCGCAGACGTGCCGTAGCACAGCGCTGATTGGTTCATTTTTGTGTGTAAAAGGGCTAAATAAATGTTTCGAGTGACCCGCAAACCGCGACCCGCAAGTGCGGCCATGCAAACGCGGGGCGGTCACTGGACATAGAATTATTGCTGACCCGCGGTCCACAACCGTGTTTGCATGGCCGCGCCCCTAAGAGGTGCTCGACGGCTGATTCCAAGTGTGATGAAACCGCAAGCACCACCAATCGCGAACAAGTCGAGCTAGAACTGAACGGTTGCACAAAGTTGCTTCAAACGAAGGGACCCAGTTTCGAGGAAATGTTCTCATGATGCGCAACAAATGAGACACAGTTTCCGCTTCCAAAAATCTAAGCGCTCCGCCTACGAGCGTGCCTTCTGAACAGTTCTTTTCCAATGCAGCTGATTTGTTTGATGACAAAAGATAGTGCTTGAAACCATAAAATGGTGAAATGCTTGTCTTTTTGTCAAAGGCTTTACCACTGATCGACAACAATTATGATCTTTGAACTTATCTGTCATCAGCTACTTTCGATTTTCAATCCGATTTAATCACTGTTCCGGGTGCTTATCCATGTGTGATAAACATGTTTCATGGTTTTCTGTGATATTAACTTGTATCTTATGCATAAAATGATAAAAACTATTGCTTTTGGACTATCTGGTAAATCCCGATCCCGATCCCGGGATCCCGGGTTTTCAAAACCGGGATCCCGATCCCGATCCCGATCCCGACACTTTCGCGATCCGAATCCCGATCCCGATCCCGGGATTAAAAATGAATCCCGTTCGAACACTGTTTGCCACGGTTGAGACTCAGGTAACCCGAGAACGGCTTGGCACAGATTTTTAATATCAGTAAAATTCGACACAAAAACTGTAAAACCAGAGCCAGAAACACATTTTGCAAAAATCTGTGCGAAATTATCGAAATTTGGCGCAATGTGCCTTATTGGGCGTCGATGAACGATTTGGTTTTTTTTTTCAAATCGCAAATCAAATGGAGAGCAGTTTTGCTGTTTGGTATATCCATCCGCTGAGCCCTTTAGCCGGGACACGTGGCCAATGAATAATTCACATCACGCGGCCAAAGAAGACCACTTGTTTCTCGACTCCGAGTCTCTCAAGCAGTTGATTATTATTTTCAAGTGTTCACTGTGTTGGGAAACACTTCATCTGCGCATGTCTGATTCGGATTTCATGCCCAGAAAGCGCTGCACAGTTCATTTTGCAGACCGATCACTTGAATGACGAGACGCAGGATGCCGCCACCCAGGGTTGGGCATACAAAAAAATTTTTATTTAAAAAAAGTTTTTGAAAAAATTAAAAAAAATATTTTCAGATTTTTTTGTAGGAACAAAACGGTCCAAAACGTCCAAAACGGCCTTTTTTGGGGTTATTTTTGGTCAGTTGTTTCCCGTGGTACACGAGACACAGTGTGCATCTATCCATGTAGTACTTAAATGTCACACACCATCGGGGAGCTCGAAGTCGATGAGATACAAGCCATTCAGTGACCCAACAACAGTTTCTGCAGCTTATTATTTGTAGTCTGTGTGTTTTATGGGTAAATCTTTCTCACTTGACCACAAACTACTGTATATGATACAACAGAGCAACAGTCATCGGCCCGATGTATCGAACCGATATCACGAAAACACACTTCATAATGTATGCATGTACAAAGTCACAACAGTGACTCGTCAACTAAAGTTGCATTTTTTCGCGATTTTGCACGTTTTTTCGATAAATTTTGCGTCAAATTTCACTGAATCAGGCACCTAAAAAAACCTTTTTTTTACAAAAACTTGTTTAAAAATTTTTTTTCCAACCCCGGTGCCAACGATGTGAACACGCCCGGCGAAGCTCGTGGTGACACAGTGGATGACCGTCTGCGATACGAACAGATTCCGGACCCAAACTACGCAGTACGCAATTTAAAATGTTTTGCTTTGCTGTAATCATAGGCGCCCTAGAAGGCATTTTTTAATGAATATCGCTGGCGTCAAGAAACGACTTGCACATGCCATTGGATGCCAGTGCAGAGGAGGATAGGAGCATGAAGTTCCGGATTATCAGACCTCTTCCTATCACTTTTTGAGGGTTTCGGTGTTTGTATCACTCGCATCACGCGACCAAAGAAACCACTTCTTCCCGACTCCCAGCCTCTCAAGAAGTTGATTTATGTTCTGAAACCTCATTTGCTCATTTCTGGTTCGGATTTCATGCTCAGCAGGCACTGCACAGTGCACACAGTTCATTTTTCAGCCGCCAAAAAGAACCGCCAGAAAAAACGCTTGTGTCGGGATTCCACTTCGCGATCCTTTCCGTGATTACAACCCAGGAAGGATGGGGGTCTTCAGACCGGACGTTCCAGTTTGTTATTCACTTGAAAAAACTTTCTGTCAGTAGACACAATAAATCTGTTGCAAAAATAAAGTGTTAAATTTGTCCAACTTTTTTAAATAATCTGCTCATTCAGACTGACGAGTGGAGTGAATGGCGATTGGCTCATGTACAACGACATAGATACACAGCTGTAAAAGAGTTCCTAGAACCAAGATTAAGGGCGATTTAATTTCCACGCGGCCTGGGAATCAAGTTTGTGATCACAGTTATATGTTTCTTCAGTGCTATGCTTGCATAACATTGGTTTGTATGTCGCCAAAGGCAGGTGTGCAGCACTTTGCTTGGATTATGGGTCGGGATGGTTGCGTCGGGTTTGGCTTGAGCTTAAGTTCGCAGTTTAGCAAATTGCATACCACCCAATAAATTGGCATCCACAGAACGCATCCCTATTGTTTATTTCAGCAAAATCCGACAGATCTTCCGCGGCGAACATCTACCCACCGAACGCGAGATTCAAGGGATCCAGAACTTAACACCGATTCGACGACAGTTGGCGGACGCGATCGGAATTGATTTTGTGTACCTTGACAGCAGAGATCCACTCTATGCGTTGATAAACGGTCGACTAAAAGAAATCGGCAGCCTGACGAAGACACAGCGCAATGTGATCCGCCGGACGAAGTCATCAAGGAAAAGCATAGAAAGGACGAGGACGATGACCCGCCACAAGGCGCCTGTGGAGGGGGTGCGTCTGCTGAACGCCGGAATGGTCGTATTCTGAAATGATTGTGATTACAAATTGCGAAGTGTTTTTTTACACATTTGTATGGACGTGCAGATTATTGTATTTTTTATATGTTTCGGTTACCAGTGATATTCGTTTAATTACTGCAAACCACTCTTGTTGTGACCGGAAATTCTCGTTGCATTCGTATCACATGGTGTTTGTCCTTTCCTTACCAGCTTGATCTCTCCGTGACTGAATTACTACATAGCCGATTCTCGTGGGTAGATATAGTTGTCCCACCACCAAAACTGATTGATTTTTTGTTATAAACCTGGGTCGCAAAAACGGGTGATATTTTCGAAACGCTGTAAGCTGAAATGACTCCAAAAGTGAAAGAGTCTTTTCGTCACTATATTCTAGCATAACCCTGTCGCGTCGAGTCGAATCCGAGTGCGAAAGAAGTCCAATATCGTGTCCCCTGGTCGTGCAGCTACTTGCTATGTGAGCTGGCACAAAATTTTGAACGAGATTATTATGTGCACATTTTGTGACGTGCACTAAAAATTTATGGCCACGTGTGCGTAAAGTAAGCGAATATTCAAGTGTGAAATTCAGTGATGGAATTCAACGTCGTCGTGTGACATTCAACTCGCGCGTTGGCAACGTCGCTCACTTCTCAAGGGGAGGAGGAGCAGAGTCGTCCACTGCGTGCAGCTCCTGGAGGGTGGTCGCACCTCCAGTACAACCCTTCAACACCGATAAGTCGAACGTCAACTCCAATAGCCAACCAATCACTCCACACGGTCAACAATAGTCGAAGTCGATGGCTATGAAGTGCAACGAACAGCAACAAACAATCAAACGACGAATGAGGGCGAAGCGAACATACGAAACTCAGTGATTCAGTCAGCATGAGTACCAAAGATGACTCGAAGTGGGCCATCAGTCAGGAAAGGCAGAACCAGCACTTGGTCTGTATTGGAGGTATGAACCGAGAGGTACATAAGTTGGAAATGATGTATTTTCAAATTGCCTCCTGTTTGGTAGTGTCGACCAACGTAGGTTTGCGAAAGAGTTCAAAAAATTTTATGACCACATTTGATTCAATTCCAGTTATCGCGAGTGAAGCGCGGCGGCGAGATCATGTGCCTGAGCAACAGTCGCCTTTGGGAGAGCTGCTACGCAACAGTAGGCGACGTGAAGGATTGTCCTAATAAAGACGAAAAAGTGAAAGGTGAAAGTTGCACAGCCACCGAAACGTTTGCTTGCAGCGGCAATGACAATGTAGATGAGACTGCTTCTGATTTCAATAATTCTGCGCTTCAGGAACACCACCCTCAGTGGAAAAGAATTCAGGATCGACCCCAAACAACTGGATCACGCATGGAATTGCCTTCTGCGCAGCAGCAGCCCTCAGCATGCGCATAACATGACATGACGACTTTATAATTGCCTGTCGAACCATGACTGACTAGCTTGGTGATCAAAAAAGTCAATGTTGTTCTTGAAGAAATTCTTTCTGTAAATTAGCATGCAATGAACAATATGAAGAAAACATCTTTGGGTTGGCAAAATATGTATGTAAAGGCAGTCTAGGGAGGTTGTCACTCAGCCCCCGAATACCGTAACTCACCGCAAGCGAGATCGTTGCGAGACCCATGCTGATCGCTGCTTATCGACACGTGTATTAGCGGCAGCAGGCTGGAAATTGTCATCGTGCGCGTCGATCACCAAAACTTCGAAATGTTGGTTGGTGTTGGCGCTAACACGCAAAACATAGATAAAGATAAAAACCAAAATGGTCTCGCCACGATCATTGCAGATCAAAATTACGGTGGGTTACGGTATTCGGGGGCTGAGTGACAACCTCCCGTAGACTGCCTTTACATACGTCTTATCCTAAAACAAACATATTTTTATCGTTGTTTGTATACAAGTGGTTGCTGCTTACTCAGAGATTCATCACATGCCATCATGTGTGTCAGTCCATCCATTCTGCTGTTTTGCTGCTTCCTTCTGATGGCCCCTATCGGTCAAGTCGATGGTCTTCATCGCTGTTACGTGGAAGGTCAGCCTGGAGCTGAGCCCCTTGCAAACAATTGTGAAGGTAACGGGGCTCACACTGACATGGGTACAATTTTTTAATGCCTTGTCCTGAAGCTTTTACTTACAGTGGCGTCAGTAGAGGCTATCGCAATTACCTGATTGTGCAGCATGCATCTACTACGTGACGGACGGTGAGGTGGATCGTAGCTGTTTGGCAGTGAGCTGCGCCGAGGCCAGCCGAATGGATGCCTGGTTCCAAATGCCGAACCCTGGCGAAATCAAAACCGTACGCGTCGCTCGGCCCGGTCAACATCGTGTGTTGGTCTATGAGGATGCGTACTGTTGTGAAACGGACTTGTGCAACGGAGGCAATCGACCACCAGGATGGGTGGAACCGGCAGCAAGTGGACACAGCAAACCTGGCGGCAGAAAGGGCTGGTTACCGTTGTGAAACTTTTATGCTCATCAGAAAGATGAGCTTGTGATTCCGAATCACAAGCTCACCTTTCTGATGATTCCACAGTGATTATATCTATATGTACATACTTCATAGACTTATTTCCCGTTAGGGCCATGTACATACCCAGCTATATCTTGTTATTGCTGAATACGTAAGTGTTTTGTCCTATATACAGCAGTTCAAGTCGCTTGCTGTTCTTTTTGCTAGCCAGTTTGTACAATTTTCTATGAAACGGTCCAACCGTGTATTCCTAAACTTTTATAATCATTCACATCTATCAAACATAATTTTGAATTGGAATAAGGCCCAACTAAGCACCAGAGCTTTTTCTCACTGGGCACGCACTTCGAAGTTGCACTTTGCAAAGAACTCTGTGCAGATAAACTCAAACCAAACAGGCCGCCCTATGCTTACATATGTGCACAACGCCTGACGCGTGCACCTACGTTCAATCCGGCCACACAATCCGTCATCTATGCGTTATACAGGGTGTCTCAAAAGTACCCTTTCACTTTTTGTTTTACGTCATAACTAATGTTATAGTGGACGGATTTTGTTCCTTCATGGCGCAATCGAATCACACGGCGATTCTGCATATCGGAATGTGCAAAATAGTCCATCTCACAAACTTCCCTGATCTTTCAAGGCCAGTTTATGATGCCAGGTTGCGCTTTTTTGGCAAGCAAGGAAATGGAAAGGTAAACGCGCAAAACGCGGACTGGAAGACTCACTACCAAGGAAAAAAGTTGCCGGATTTCCATTCCGTCAAAAAATACCAACAAAGCACGTCTGTTTCGGTCATGAAAACTGCAGAATGACGCTGGTAAGCTTCCAAATGAACCAGTGAGAATCTGGATATTTTGCGCATTTACGGCCGTGCATGGTCTTCCGGAACGCTCACGATCGATGACTTTGCCGGTTTCTTGAAATTTCTGTGCGTGATTTCTAATCACCTCAGGGCTGGGCACTTGTTCACGGGGAAACTGATGTGCGTACTCAAATTGAGTCCTTCTCAACGATTCTGTTCTTGCAAATGATAACACCATGAACACACGGCGCTCTGTGTCATAGCGCAAATCTCCCATTCTGTAAACCAACAAAAAAAATAAAAATTTTCTACGAATAACACGCATATATGGTGGGGAAAATCACAAACAAAAACGGACAAACTTTTTTGAAATAATTTCAACCGAGCTCATGGTTTAAGCTGAGTTTCACAGCAGCCTGCGAGGGCGAGGTGCGTGGGCGGTTGCCGCGGTGAAACATTGCATGAGGTCATTGGAAGCTTACCAGCGTCATTCTTCAGTTTTCATGCCCGAAACAGACGTGCTTTGTCAGTATTTTTTGACGGAATGGAAATCCGGCAACTTTTTTCCTTGGTAGTGAGTCTTCCAGTCTGCGTTTTGCGCGTTTACCTTTCCATTTCCTTGCTTGTTGAAAAAGCGCAACTTGGCATCATAAACTGGCCTTGAAAGATAAGTGAAATTTGTGAGATGGATTATTTTGTACATTCCTATATGCAGAATCGCCGTGTGATTCGATTGCGCCATAAAGAAACAGAATCCGTCCACTATAACATCAGTTACAACGTAAAAGATAAAGTAAAAGGGTACTTTTGAGGCACCCTGTACTGTGTAATTATCACAACGAGCATGAAGAGCTGTTAACAGAAGTTTGGTTTACTAAATAGTCAGATTTGCGATAGGCATGGCGAACCCTGATCGCCATCAAAAATCATTCTTCCATGTTATATCACAATCAGTGAAACATCAGCCTCAGTAAACGACTAGTAAAGGGATTTTGCCAGTTGGATCAGACGATCAGCAATATCCGTCAACGTTTCCTGCGCTTTCTTCAACATCTCGTCTTGTTTTGGTGCTGCAAAGTTTACCAGTTTGACGGTTTTTGGTCTGCACAAAATTTGTTTCTATCTGCTCTTTTGTGAGAGCAGTGGCCGACGAGTGTCCGTTCGAAATTTTTTACGATGGAAATAGTAAGTCTCAATGCCAGAACGTCAAATTTGAGCACAACGAAATGAAGCCATACGTTCTTCCCTTTCCTTGGATTTCTGCTTGCATTCGTCCTTGGTCACACACCGACTCGTTTCGGTATCACGAGCGTGGTCGCGTTTGCACACGCATTTTTTGTCAGCCTCCGACCAACAGCCTCTAGCCAAGAAACAGACTGGGGGCGTGATCCCTCCGTCGGGCAAGCAAACCGCTTCCGGACAGACAGACACACAGCCGAGCTCTTCTCTCTCTGGGTCACATGTGAGCGATGAGTTTGGCTTGGGCCTTACATCAACACGTGCACCGACGTGCAGCAGCAAGGTCGCTAGAAGGACAATTCGAATCATCAGTACGGTTGTTCGCATAAGCGCAATCCTGAGATGAGAAAAACTCTAAACGATATCCTTAGCTGATGTCGATAACTGTACATAAATTCTGATATTGAAGCTCAACACAAAGTGCGTGAAATACACAGCACTGCACTTTGTTTAGCTGTAGCGTCTGTAGTCTTTCTGGCAGGAATTTCAGGTTTTTGGTGTCGGCATCCCTTTACGTTTTGTTATTTCAGCATCTGCGTTCTTGTGCGTTTGTCCGTGAGAATTTTTCGTGAGAGTGGACGGCAGAAACCTTTTTACGTGCATACACGAGAAACAAAGAAAAAACTATTGTGATTGTACTGTACATAAGTTGTTAAAATTGCAATCTATGTTATAAAAATAACGCGGTAGTACCGGAGAATGCCAAATAAGTCCCTTGGAGGCTTGTTTAGGATACATGGATTTTAGATTCTAAATTATAAATTTTTCTCAAATAAACCCCCAGGGGGTTTATTCGGAACACTTCCGATAAATTCCCCACTGGGGACTTATTCGGAATGTGGCTGCAGCACGAAACTGTGCCTTTTGAACAGTCAGATATCTGGGTTTTTTCTTCTAACGTTCATAAAAGGAACAACATGACCTGTTTTCGAGGTACTTTACACCACCCACACGGTCTTGTTATCTTAAAAATTAGAGTGTTCTTGTGTTTTTGGATGTAAGTGCACTTTGATAAGTGCTCATGAGGCACAAAAAATATTTTTCCCAAATAAGCGCCTAGGGGGCTTATTTGGGAAATTTCCGACTACGCCCCAGTGGGGAACTATTCGGATGGGAGGGGCTTATTTGGCATTCTTCGGTACACAGAAACAATGGTCAAGATCCATAAACCAAGAATATAGTACCGAAAATTCCAAACTAACGACCATGAACAACCTCTAGCCGTCAGTGGTCGCACCAGGTCGTGCGGTGCCTCCGCCAACATCAGTACTTCCAAAATCAGCCGTCTGAAATCATTTCGCATCACGCTGTGATCCAGCAATACTGTTTGTTGTGTGTTTTACTGGCCTCCTGTTCACGCAGCAGCTGTACAACATCACTCTCCCAAATACTCGGTCCCGCTGATGTTTCAATGGAGTGTAGCTGGTGAATAATTCAATACATATGCAGGAAATCTATTCTACTGCTGTTCCAAGCCTAAGGCTTGAAGTTGTTCAGAACTCAGAGCATTCAGAACAGAAGAACGTACTGTCACAACAATCATGTGTTGGTCGCACAATGACCTTATAAGAATTTGTCATTTTTTTTCCTGAATCGTAGGGAAAGTGACGGGCCAATGACGTTGCGTTGCGTGATCGCACACAAAGCATGTAGTAAAGAGAATGTTTCAGACCTGCGGCAACGTGGTTGATCTGCTAGATTATTTTCAGGTGAAAATGTTTTGTGAGAATCACAAATAGCACAGTGGTTAAGAGTGACTGAACGCGAAAATCAGGATTGATTTGATGAATCATTGATTGATCTGATCAGGGTTGGGCAAAAAAAAAAAATTTTTTTTTTTTTAAAAAAAAAATTTTTTTTTTTAAAAAAAAAAGGTTTTTGAAAAAAATTTTTTTTTAAAAAAAAATATTTTTTTTTTAAAAATTTTCGGGGGAACAAAATGTTCTAAAACGTCCAAAAATGGCCTTTTTGGGGGTTATTTTTTGTCATTTTTTCTCAAGGGTCGACAAATTTTCTTCACAAAATCACCTTTGGGGTATGTATTTGGTACCTAAGATACCCCAAATGATGTTATTATACCTTCCCTTGGTACATGGGACACAGTATGCATGTGCCTACATGGTACTTCGATGTCATACCCCATCAGGTCGGTCATATACGACTGATTCAGCTGCCCGACAAGTATTTCTGCAGCTTATATTCTCAATTCTGTGTGGTTTATGAGTGAATCTTGCTTCTTCGGCCACAAACTGTTGTGTCCGATACCACAGAGCAGCAATCATCGGTCCATATCAAGCACAGACTGTTGGATCGTACCGAAATGACGTAAACACCCTTGATAAGTGATGCAAACCAAGTCACAAAAGTGACTTGTCAATTAAAGTTGCATTTTTTCGCGATTTTGCGCGTTTTTCGGGCAAATTTGGTAAAATTTCCCCGAATCTCAGACTTTTTAAAAAAAAATTTAAAAAAAAAACTTGTTTAAAAAAAAATTTTTTTTCCAACCCTGGATCTGATGGTGACGTAGGTTTTACTTGGCGTGCACTGATGCCCAGCAGCACCATCGCCAAGAGAGCAATTCTAATCATCAGTGTGCTTTTCACTCAGAACAATTTTCGGATATGAGCTCTGTTCAGTGAGCCGTGCATTTGAGTTGATTTCTAAACCAGTATTCTGTGATTTAATCTACACACAAAGTGCTTGAAACAGAGTACTTTAACAACATTTTCACCAATCCCAGGCTAGCTACACGTGCTTTGCCCATCAACCAACCTGCTTTGTGTTGAATAACTGCCCTTTCCTGGAATTGTATTGTGCGTAACACATCGTTTCAGCTATTTCATTCTTCAAGAAACCAATCTTTGATGGTCATGAACAAAAAAAGTGGCTTTTAAAAAAATTAAAAAGTTTTTCTTAAAAAGGAGTTCGATGATGATTTTTAATCTAACCATGAAACAACGTGACCAGATCTTTTATCGCAATTTGTTCTTTTTCTTGTACAATAGAAAATCATCGCGCATTCTACAAATACAAGTTGGTATTGAAATAAGAATGGTGACCAGCGAGAAGAAATTATGCAAGCGAGTTCTCAGTAGAACTGACAATAAAGATTGTACGGAATTTTTTTACAACCCGTTAGTTTCGTCGATGGCTTTGTGGATCATATCCACATACTTGGTCACACGCGCGTACACACCGGGACTGAATCCACACACGGGTCCCCACGACACGATACCGAACAGTTGAAACGAACCGTCGTTTTGCTGACACACCAGCGGACCGCCACTGTCACCCTAAGGGATTGAAATGAAATGTCATGGTTTTCAAACTCAAAAAGGAATCGTTGATCTAATTCGTTTCGATGTTCGTATGTGACTGGTGCTCATCTTTATGTAAATATCCGAAGGCGATATGCAAACTAAACAAACTCGACAAGAGTCCTGCTGTCCATTGCCATCTGTTGCGGGGTAACCACACGCGCAAATCATTGAGCCCTGATGAAAGCTTTTGCCGACAGCGATCCCACAGACTTCATCTTCCTGCACTTTAATTGCAGCCTGTTGAAGTGATGGCGATTCGCGGCTGGCTGAAAATCAAACATCAGCATTTGAGGCACGGATCGGACATGCACACATCGTCAGCACGGGAACCTATGGAACGCTCTCGCGTGTTTTGGTTGTTACATTAAAGTTGGTCCCATGATGCGGGTCTGTTATGGGATCTTAACAATTCGCTAGAAAAGGGTTGAAACCCGTTTATTTTGTCTCAGAACACATAGAATTACTTCATTTAACCACGTTTTCTTCCCAACAGCGTTTTCCAATTTTTTGGGGGCGTATTTTGGTGATCTGGGCGTTTTAAAAAAACGTTTTTTTTAAAACGTGTTTTTTAAACGATTTTTTGAAAAAAACGTTTTTTGCCCAACCCTGGTTACATTGTCTTCTGAGACAGGTTCTCTCTGTGAAAGCCTACCCACTACTGTGACCTTATTGCAGTAGATGCGGTCCATTCCAGTGAGCACTTTTTCAAAACTTTCTTCAGTAACACAGTGAGTGATTGGCGGCGCAGAGTATTTATTTCGGATTATACGTGTGTTGCCGTTTTTAAAGAAAAACTGACACCGGTAGGTCCTGGCATCATCATTTCAGAGATTTTAGGTTGTTGACCAAAGAGGGCATAATCTGAATTGTTGAAACTGTGGCTGTGCCAAGAGTATAAACAGCTGGTCATAAGATGTGATAATTAATAAAATGCATGATATGGTGCGCGCCCAACGTTTGAGCCCGGTGATTAACGTTAGTGAGGTTTAGGAAAGACCTTAGTAGAAAACCGTAAAAATTATAGGAGATTTTGAATCGCACTACCCGAATGTACAGTGAGCACCATGAAAAAAGCTTTGCGGAGAATCAAAATGACACAAAAACTACTAACGAGGGCCGTCTTGCAGAATCGGGGAGAGTGAAGAAGTGAGCGAGTAAAATTGATTAATGGTGTAGGGCCCGTCGGTTTGTGATTCCCTTTGAGTAACACTTACTTCTGGTACTTCCCCAGCCGGTGGTAAAGCATTTGCTTGGATTGTCCGGAAACGCTGTTGTCGGCAGGCATATGGGCGACACGTGATTGGAGAACTCAAGGGGATCCTAGAAAACGACGGACGGCATTATAAGCGTTGCTGTAATTCCACACTGCTAGGCTCGGTATGCTCAAATAGGCGCCTGAGCGGTGGAGCGGTTCTCGTACTCTGTGTCACACTCGCCCTTACACGCGCGCGGTGTATAAGCGGAATGCATGACACACTCAGTCTGCAATAAGTGCACACAGACATGGACACTTCGATGATGTCACCCGCATAGATGTATGATATAAAAACAATTTTGTTCAATGGCACGTTGGTGCGTTACGCGGTTCTTCTTAACTACGGGAACCAATCAGGCAACCAGGCACGAAGAAGGGCATAGTGAACATCATACCTTCAGCGTAATGATCGCAACATCGTTAGCATACATAGGGCTACCATAGTCGTCGTGTTTCACCCAGCTTTCGATGGGAATGCAGTTCTCTTTCGTAGCCTCATTTGCTGTGTTGTGGATTCCCACCCAGATGCACGTGTGCACGATGCGGTACTCTTTGCGGTACCTAGGCGGTGGTTAACAAAAAAATTTTATTCAAGCCCCATTATTTAAAAAAAAATTTTTAATTATTAATTTTTATTCCACCAAAAATCTGCCCAACACGATAAAAAAAGAGCGCTCAAGTACAAAATAGGGGATGTTTGTTACACAATGTGTTCTAAGTGCATATAAAACACAGGCGATACGAAAGCCATCTTATCCAATGGTCGATAAGTACCAACCATAGTCAGGTACACACCCGTACCCTTCCAGGTGCGGGTGTGATGGTATGGCTTTCTGATATTTGAGATGGGAATATTGGGTGAAATTATTGCGTCAGGTACACGACCAATGCGAATAAGCCGCACATAGTGAGAAATTAGAGTGAATATTACGTCGAATCACTCCTTTAGAATCTGGGACATGGATAAATAAATGCCCACCCAGTCACATGTACGTGTGTAGTCATATGAGAGGCCCTGTGAGTGTGTGCACTACATCTGGTGACGGCCAGGTGATGTCAACAGTAGCAATTTTTATGCAAAAAATAGCACTTTTAGAGCAAAAAAAGAAATTTTTGAATTTTGAAATAATAAAATTTTTTTTTAACTTTTGGGACGAATTTAAAAAAATATTTTTTAATAAAAGAATTTTTTCAAACCACTGCCTGTAGGTCCAAATTTGACTGACTGATGTGTTATCATACAAGCACACGAGCACAACGGTGAGGTGATGAAGAACACGGCTCCAAGTGTCGTGTAAAGCCCTAACTATACTTCGTTTTGTGAGAGAACAGAGAACAAATTCTCGCGTGGTGATTGGCTGCTGGACGCGCGACAGCCAATCAGCGCGTGAGAATTTGTTCTCTGTTCTCTCAAAGAACGAAGTATAGTTAGGGCTTGACAATGTACGGCCCGTGTCCGTACATTGTTATGGACCCAAACTTACAAGCAATGCGCCGCTGTGACTATGACCCTATCCGAAACAATCGATCCACCGCAAAACGTAGTGAAGGCAACTGAGTCGTTGAGTCGTTCTAGTTCAAAATGCAACTTGACTTGCCACGGCCAACTGTGCTCCACGGCTTCCTTGCCGCCTGCGAACAAAGATTTTTCACAGTGCTGTGCTCAAGATAAACAAGGCTCAGACACGAAAACAGAAATATTTCAAACATCTCTTACCGACAACCCTTCTGGGCATTGTCGAGCTCAGATCTGGTGTGACTGCCGGCCTTCCACAGCCGGGGCTGGGACGGGTGGCGGTTGTGGTCGTGACGCCGGGGGTGCTCGTCGTGATATTCTCCTTAACGCTACATCCCATCTCATCCCATTGTTGCTCTGGCGGCCAGGACGGGTGAGAACAACTGTATGTAAAGCAGTGAAGTTTGTGCTCTGCGCTGCACCTGTGTGTGCTCTTCAGCTGATGTATATATACATACGGTAATTGACACATAGGTATACTCTGACAATACTTTTGGGAGAACCTTTTCAAGCGTGTTGCCTGATCCGTAAAGCACACGCAACTGGCGCAGCCAGCTGAGTTTCGTAGCATTTCGCAAATCACAACGTTGGACTTGTGTGTTGAGCGGCTGGAAGTCATTGAGTGGCTGGCAGTCACGTGACCGCTGCAGCTAATATCCGCAAAATGAGCTTTACGGATCAGGCAACGCGTTTGGAAAGTTTCTCCCAAAAGTATTGTCGGAGTATACGTGCAACAACAGCCTACCAGAAACAAACTGTGTCTATGGCTGCAACCACAGACACACATGGCCAGCTGGCTGATGTGGCATGCACGTGTATATTACATAAAAACAACCTACGAAACGCCGCGGCTTTCCTAAGGCAAGTTCACGCCAAGTTTTTGCCAAGTAGGGGGATTTTTAACCTCTCCATCAGTCAAAGACGGTGAAGGAACTAACGCATAAAAGCAGAATTTTTCCACTTGGTCATCATCAGTTCTAGTGTGACAAACGGCATAATACGGCACTCGGCTGCCCTGCTGCCAGATATCACAGTAGCCGCGAGGAAAGTGTGCATTTCTCAGGAACTCCAGATCGCAGGTGTCATGAGTACGGGCTGAAAAATTAAGAGGCATAATCTGAGACTAAAGTTTGAAAATAAAGTTCAAAAATAATTTGATTAGAAATGAGTCGCAACCATTATGACGCGATAAGCTCGGTGAACACTGTTTTTTTGTCCACGATCTGTTCATGTATGTAGGTGTTCAACGAAGCTGTTGCTTCGGCTAGCTTGGCTTATGTATAGCTAATGAGCCAACTGTACAGAACTCACCAGTGTGCACTCCGAACTTTCCTTGAACCAGATGTGAGTGAGCCACGAACTGGACAACGAGTAGCAGCACATCAAACAAATTCATCGTTACTTGTTGTTGCCTTGATTCGAAAATACGGCTTTCGAACGTTGAAAGAAACACTTTGACGTTGAAGATGATAATTTGATTTTTTCGCTCAGTTGAGCTGTCGTCATTATATACCAATTTTGAAGACTGCCCACACAGTCGGTTTAGGTGTCGATGTTGTCGCAGGCGTATTTTTGAAGATTTGAGTGTGCTTTTTAAAAAAATGTTCAGTGGCCCCCACCAACATTCAATTATGACACACTGCATTATTATATGGAGCGAATCACTGCGCGTGGAATTGCCATCCACGCTCTGGCAAAGAATAAAGTATTACACCCTATTGCACAATAAAGTTGGTGAGTTTGAAATCCCACGCGTCAGGTCATGATTGTCTAGACAGATACCAGACCACGCAAAGCTGTGCCCCCTCCGTTGGTGTGTTTTGTGTTGCACACAAAGTTGCGCTGCAAGGTAAGTTGTACTTGAATTAGATTTTAGCCACCTTCATCCCTACAGTCGCATAATAAATAAAAAAGAAATACGATGCCTTTTGTCGCTAATGCATTGATTTGAACGGTTTTGGCAGATTCTGCCAGATAAAAATGTTGTTATTTTCGAAGGAGGCCGATCCCGGAATGGCGCCGTAACAGTGTTACAATTTGTGCGTGGCAAGACATATCATAAAGCATTATTCTGAAATAGTTTCTCATCTGTACCGTCAGAAGCATGCAATGCCCTTGTTTTTTTGCCAATGCCCTTATGAAGATCTTGAGCTCCAAACCACCAAACGCCTTTTTGCCACTTATGCCTTCTAAATGTCCAAATGTTATGTACCTTCATTCAAGCAAGAATGCTAGAACTTTGCATGACAAAACGCTCAATCCTGTTTTAAACGCTAAAATATAATAAATATCTCACAATGCATGAACCCTCTAAATTTGCATAGGTCGGAAAAACATAAAGTGAGCAAATAGCTTTATGGTTCTACAATATTTCGCTTTCCGTCAATATCTTCTCAATATGTCGCTTCGTACCAATTCCACCCCACGGCCATCTGTGGCTGCACCAGGTCATGCGATTCAACACCCACGTACATGATGTACTGCAGCAAGCAACCACCTGTAAATTTGGTTTCAGTTTTGGTGGAAAACAAATATGTACCTATGTATGTAGGTAACTTTGTTGATCATTACCTGTTTGTGGATGGTGCGCGTAACTCACGCAGGCCGGTTCCTTGAAACATTCTGCTGCACACTCCGTGCTTGATTTCGGTCCGAAGCTATATGGTAGGCGTCCATTGACAGGAGCGTTGTAGTGTTGGGCCACAAGATCGTAGGATGTTTGTGGGAATGTGTCAACTGCGCGAAAAACAATGAATAGAATATCGCTTGCTCAGTGTGACAATTACAGTACTTTTGTCGCCGACAGATTTAATCGCTTTTAAACGCGGCTACGCACGGCTCACTTTTTTAACCGAAGGCCCCCCCCCCAATTGTACATACCTACAGGGTGCCCGGCTAGTTCGTCGCAACATGTGCCACCGCATTTTTTAAGTTCAAGAGCCTGTCAAAATTGGAAGGTGGCAAGCGCTATGACCACGAACACAGTCTGACTACGTCAGTTAATTTACCAGCCAACGTTTACTACATCCGATGGGGAGAACTTATTTCAATCAGCCATCAAATTCGATGTGGCTCAACAGTAATCAATTAACAACAATAATTATCCTTGTGTTCACCAACCGAATTCACAAAGTACGTTGAAGGCCATCATGTTCTCTTCAGCGTCGCCAACCCCGCTGACTTGGCCAGCTGGCGCCGCCAGCGCATAGCCCACAGCCTCAACGCCACCACCTGCGTTATCGAGCTCAACCAAAACACCCGGATTCCACGTCCACGATGGGAATACCTCGCCCGGAACATGAAAAAATGTGTATTACGTGTGTGATTAACAAAACAGTTTGTCGTGAAACTCTTTACTGTCTGCCCATGGGTCAGTCGGTGTTGATAAACTTATATGTTACGTACATACATAACCTACACCTCCGGGAAGAGGCTGTAAAATAATTTTACCGAGTGTGTCGGTAAAACATGAAAACGCTGACTATCTGTAATTTTTACAGTTTATTTGTAAAAATTACAGATACTTTGTAAACGTTACAAACTGTCTGTAAAAATGGGTGAAAGCGGTGAAAACTCCCGTGATGCGTGACAAACGGTAGCCTCTGTCACACGCAGTAATGAGTCCAAAAAGTACGGTCTATATAGCTGGAGGTAATTTTTTCCTTTGTTTGTTTTCGGCCGCGTACAGATAGAGCTGGTTCTTGGTTCTGGTTTTACTAAAAAAAATTCTATGTCCGAAAACCAGAACCAGAGCCAGCTCTATCTGTACGCAAAACTGGAAATATTTCTGGCGCAATATTTTTTATTCTATGTCAGAGAACCAGAAATATCTCCAGCTCTATCTGTACGCAAAACTGGAAATATTTCTGGCGCAGTTCTAAACATTTATGTCCCTGGGTTATTTATGAAAAAAAACGTGGTGTGTGCTTGCAACATTTTGTTTGATTACAGGGTGAGCCGAAATACATACACCTGGTATTGATTATTGGTTGTGCAGTCATTGTTTCGATTTGTGATAAAATTTGGCTAATTTTTTATGGTCTGATGTGGGCGCTTTGCCAGCAATCTTCGATCGTTTGCAAACATGTTTTCAGGTACCGGAGAATTCTAAACAAGGCCCCTAATCTGCTGCGCTATCAGAACTAAACCTCCCACTTCGATACAAGTTTGTTGATGTACTCGTCCATGCTGAGGAAAGTAGAGACGCCCCTGGGAGGATTTTCACTACGGTGTTTGAGGCACATTTTCCAAAAAAGCAGTTCATGCGGTTCATTTGCTGATTGGTCGGACTTTTACACTTAAGAATTTCCGTTGAGCACCTTGTGCTTGAACCAGTTTTTTGGAAAATGTACATCAAACACCGTAGTGAAAATTCTCCCAGTGGTGTCTCTCTGCTTTCCACAGCATGGATGAGAGAGAACATCAACAAACTGTATCGAAGTGGAAAGTTTAGTTCTGATAGCGCAGCAGACTAGGGGCCTTGTTTAGAATTCTAAGGTACCTGAAAACATCATACATGAAAACATGTTTGCAAACGATGGAAGATTGCTGGCAAAGCGCCCACAGCAGACCATAAACAATTAGCCAAAGTTTATCACAAATCGAAACAATTTACTGCACAAACCATAATTCATACCAGGTACATGTATTTCGGCACAACCTGTAATCAAACAAAATGTTGCAAGCACACACACACCACGTTTTTTCAAATAACCTTGTGACATAAATGTTTCGAACTGCGCCAGAAATATTTCCAGTTTTGCGTACAGATAGAGCTGGAGATATTTCTGGTTCTCTGACATAGAATAAAAAATATTGCGCCAGAAATATTTCCAGTTTTGCGTACAGATAGAGCTGGCTCTGGTTCTGGTTTTCGGACATAGAAATTTTTTTACTAAAACCAGAACCAGAACCAGCTCTATCTGTACGCAGCCTTCATAAGGGTTTGTTTTGTTCATGGCAGCAAATGAATGGCGAATTTAGCGGATACAAATCATAAATGCAAAAACCGTCCGTGTTCGTTGCTTTCAACTGTAAATCACAAGTTTTTGACATGATCTATGCCAAGTATTTGTACAATGATTCGATGTGCACTGAGGACAGACAGCTCTTGCATTGAGGTTGAATATGGGCTCTCGGACTTTTCCGTTGGGTATGCACTGCGCCTTGAAATTAAAGTATTTCTGTATTTTACTGCGCTGAAATTTTTTTTGAAGAAATTGAGTGCTGTGATTGCCAAAATATGAAACATTTGTCTGGGCGGTTTAAAATATTTGTGGCCATACTGAGAACATGCAAAATACAGAAATACTTTAATTTCAAGGGGCGGTGGTCGGGTCAAACTTCTTTACCGTTCGGTCTTCCGGGCTCAGACAGGGAGCTGATATTGAAAAATTATCGTCGGCCATGAGTGTTTTGGACCAAGCGCAGTTTGTGCCAAGTTTCATTGGGATCGGTAGGTCGTGTATATTGGGCGTGGGCGTGTACACCCTTCAACGGTGTGATGGTCGAGCTCTTCTGCAAGATGTCGAGTGATATTGGAGACACAACGCAACCCAAAATTGACAAACTTTTGCTCCACAGTGAACGACAAGTCAAGTGTATATAGCATGTCGCATAGCCCAATCGCATCCGATGTTCCCCTAATTGGCATGTGTCAGTCAATAACACCTGGAAAGGGCGCCAAAAGTGCACATCAATAAACTACGTATACAGTGTCCTGTGACCAAGTATTATTTTATCTCATTGTCGTATCTCGTTGACAGTGACTGGCTGGTATTTCCCCAACTCTTGTTGGTTGCACTGAAATCTGAGGCCATAAAATCACACGACATAAGATGTACAATGCCTAACAGTGGGTGGAACACACCGCACGCAACAGTGCAGCAAATACCCAGCGCCTGTTTCGGTAACATGTTCCGCGCAGTGGGTATCACCTAAACATGCACCCTGCGGTGCCCATACGCACTTTTGGTGTGGCACATACAGTAATGCTGTACAACAACTTGCGGAACAAAAAAATGGCGCATCCATTCTACGAATGTTTGGTACCATCACAAAAGATCTCTTATCTCGCACACACTTGCGCCCACTAACCATGGCCAAGCCCACATATGACCCCATCTATAGACCTACAGACACAGGCACTCGACTATCTAAGCCATCAACAACAACAGGTGACCCGGGTCATCAACAAAAAATGCGCGCGATTTTGCTGCGTCTCTCACTCTCTTTGCGGCACGTTGACCCGCAATGGCGTACGCATGTTTACGTAATTGCGCTTGGGCTTCCCAATGTGACGTAACCTTTTTGGCGCGCAAGTCTCGTCAGATATACCAGACACGCAAGTGTTGTTTATCGCCTGTGCGATGGCTTGTCTGGGTCACCAGGTTAATTCATCTCCCGCTCTCTCTCTCTCTCAATGTGAGGTATAAGGTGGCGCATCTTTACTCTGACCCAGCCAGGTCACACAGAAGCGCGTCGGTTTTTTCTGGCTTGTGGGTGCATCCTCCCCCTCTCCAGACCCTATAAATAGGGCAGGTGGTCAATATGCGCATTCATTGATTCTTTCTGGCTCTCTGGTGGGCGCTTCCTTCTGTTTTTGGCGTCTTGTCTGCGCAAATCGCCAATTTTTTGTGTGGTGGTTGCGATTTGATTATTTACAATTTCAGTCCTTGGATAGATTCTTCTTGAAATTGAAATACTGATCTGGTGATTTTGAAATATGTGCATTTATACATTTCTTTGTTCTTTAGCTTGTCAATGAGCCTCGTGGGAGCTTCGGTCAGACCTCCCTAATTTCTATCTCTTGATCACATGCCATTTTGCCTTATTCTTTCTCAAAAACGTGCATGAAATTCATTTTAGCTCCAAAATAAAAAAATTTAAACACAAATTTGCACAGAATGGATTGCGATGAGAGCATTGAATTATGCGTTGTGTGCCAGGACACTGCCACTGGATTCCATTACAGATGCATGACTTGCGAAGGATGCAAGGTACAGTACAGAGTGATTTTGAATAAAGATTTTTCTTTTATCTTTTGTTTTGTGTTTGTATTTTCTTCGATATACGCATACATTTTATGGGTAACTCGCTGATAAAAATGTGAGGTTACATGTGACATGAGGAAGCTGCACAAGCTATCATTAAGTTGATATTTCGTTGTTTCTGTCCGTGCAGTTACACCAAAACAACTACAACAGACAAACAATGAAATTGTGATTCCGCCAGTTAAGCAAAACAGCAAGTTTCCATTTCATTTTCAGGGTTTCTTCCGTCGCACAACCCAAAAGGGTCTGAAGTACCAATGCAAGGGCGCGGGTGGCTGCGCGGTGAACAAAACGACACGAAATCAATGCCAAAAGTGCAGATACGATAAATGCATCGACGCGGGCATGGCTGTTGACTGTGAGTTTGCAGCGATTATTATTTTCATTTTCTAACTTTATTTTTATCTTACCTAATTTTTCAATTGAACCACGTTTTGCAAGATAACGGCGAACTTGCATTGAACTGTCTTGCTTGATATATGACTCTGTTTCTCTGATATGTACATGACGCACGGACACAAAATATAGGCACACAATTTCTTGACCTAAAGATCATAGATGTTTTACGCGGAATAAACCAAGCCGCAGTTATATGTGCGTAAAAAAATTCTTAAAAATTAAAATTCTCAGTGATGGACGTCGCAAGTAAAACCCGTGGAAACTGAAAAACTTTCAAACCAAAAAAGCACCCAAACACACAAAAAGAAACAAAATTCTACTTCAGTGGTTCTTGACGACGAACAGCGAGTGGCCAAACGCCAGTTGATCGAGGGAAATCGACAGCGACGAAAACTCGATCAGATTTTGCAGGTTTGCACCTCATTTCTGTAACTTTCGATTTTTGCTAAACCTATATGCCAAAACCTGTGTTTATTTGAACTTGCTGTTGCAGTTTGTCTTTACTGTGCACTTCCACTTTCACTTGCGTTTATTCACGCGTTGTATGCATAATGATGATTATAGGATCAATTCCGCCTTCTTTCTGAAGTTAAAGTTGCACTGACGATGACCTGGTGCACCGTTTGGCTGCACGCGTCCACCATCAGCACAATTTTAATTTTTTTGCCGTTTTTGAATCAAGAAGAGCTTGGAACCGACAATTAAATACACAATTTTTTTGTTGCAGCACATGAAACATCAAGACGAAGGTGACGTGCACGCGACGGACAACAACGACGTGGTACACACGGTCACGCAGATGTATTGCGGCACCTTGGATGTGCAGGTATGCGGTGGCATACTGTAGTGGGAGAAGTTGTTTCAATTTTAAGCGCGCATTCTTGGTCTCTGGGCCGCCATCAGCAAGCAAGCAACGTTCCAACGTTCAGCAAAAGTTCCTTTTTTGAATGCAATGTTTTTGAGGCAGTATACATCGATTTCGCCTGGTTATTGTGACATCAGATGGAGCAAAAAGTACTACGGTATACATGAATACCGTAACCCGGCGCTATTGTTTTTCTAGCGTTGCACGTTCGACGTGTGTGACGTAACGAGCGACCAGCAACTGCTTGAGTCAGTGATCAATCCATATCTGTACCGCGCAATTGCGTTTGCCAAGCAGATTGAGCATTTCACACAGGTATGCAATTTGTTTGTTTGAGTAATTTGTGCGTTTTTGTAGTGCGTGCTTCATTATGGGTATTTCATGTTCATGCTCTGTGTACCTGTTGCCCTTGCATTCATTCAGAATCAGTCTGATTCTAATGTAGTTCACGTACCTATGCGCGCGTATTTCGTGCTAACTGAGTCAGCAACGCAGAGTCAACGCATTCGTCACGCTATCCAAGGGTGTCACATTTCGTGTAAACCTTGCATATAATTCTTCAATTCTTCACGCTCGTTTAGAGCTGCTCTTCGCCGCACTGTATAGTTTGCGCAGAACACCACTGCGGTCCCTGCGTTGGCACGAAATATGCGCAGCCGCGTAGACTACAAAAGAATTAGCCCACAATCATGCCCAGCAGACATCACCCAAACTCTACACTCCAGCTGCCAATCGCCGACCAAACCACCCTGCTTAAGGCAAACTGGGCGCATCTAGTGCTATTGACCGTTGCACTACAGTATGACGGACAAACTGTGTTGTTGCCGGAGGGCACAAGTGGAGACAATGCCACACATCCACAGGTCAGCATTATTGCGTTTGTGAATTGGGACACTCCCTCGAGGCACTTGATCTGAATCTGGGCGCTTTTGGGGTGAATTGAGCTAATTTGGGTTCCTTATTTGGGCATATTGTTTGTGGTGGTCACATGTTTTTGTAGTGGCACAGTAACCTGTACTGTACATGCAGTTATACTTTGAGTCTGTAATCGGTCCCTGGACAAGGGTTTGTCGGTAAACTTTTCGAGTATCCCGCACCTGACCAGCATAATATAACATAGTCGCTTTTTTGAACATTGGGCACATCCCGCCGCATATGGTTAAATTCCAGTTTATAATTCTGTAAATATGTATGTACAATAATTTACTCGGATCAAAAATAACCAGGTGCGTGCTTGACGAATGTTGTCAGGCAGTGAGGGTGTTGGTGAACTCAACTTCTTTCAACAAACAATACAAACACCAAAGTTTCAGGTAACATCACTTCTGCAAGTCATCACGCCCGTGGCTGAGCGCATTGCGCAACTGCAGGTTGACAACACTGAGGCTGCGTTGGTGGCTGCTGTGCTGTTGATCAATTCCGGTGAGCAAGTTTGGCTTGAGTAGTTTTGCTATACGATTTCCAATTGAGTGTTTGAAACATTACTATTTGACTTTGCTTGATGTTTGAGTGATATTTTAAGTGAAGCTAGTCGATTAATAACTTAATAGAGTACGATGATGGTGTTATAAGTCAATCAATCTTGATTTCAACCACCTTCTAAACCGCCACCATCCGGCGCGAGCCCTATAAAATTATCTTAATTTAATTCTTAATTGTACTAGACGGGACCCGTGCCTACGGCCCGGCTACAGCTCCGCGCCCGTGCCGTGCCACCCCCCGGAAGACCCGTTAGCATACCCAAAGCTACCCGTTAAAATTGACCTATCCGTACCTCCGAGGGAGGTGGCCACACATGTACTGTACGTCTTCCTGTTTTAGTAGTATAGATTCTCTCCGGCACGAGTTGATATCTCTTTGCAGTGACACGACATGATCGGGACTCAGCATATTCCCTGTCACTATCAACAAATATTCGCGGTAATAGTACAGTAATATCCTGCGAAGCCAACGGCAAGGTGCGAGGTGAACAGTGTTTCGCTCAATATGCAGCGGACTCACCTTCGACGTTCACAGCAGAGAGGGTCATCCATCACATCATTCAGCAAATAATGTCCCTTTTCCAGACACGCCCGACCTCACAGATACCACCGCAGTCGATCGATCGCAGAATCAGCTAATCGATGTTTGTCGTCGTTACGAACGTCAATTGGCCGGTGCCCCGTCGGTCACCGGACTCGTTAGTGGCGTGCGATGGGCAAAGCTGATGTTGTTGGCTGGTTGGTGCGAACGGGGGGGTTACTGTATATTAGTTTTCTAGTTGTTGTGTAAATTTATAGCCTGCCGCGCTTTTCTTTGTTTCTGAACTCGTATGGTCACCAGCCCGACACTTTGTTCTCAGGCAGATGGTAAAGGACTTATGTACATAAACTGTTTGCTCCTCGAAAGTAGTGCATCCTGTAGATCCGGAAATATTTGACGCAAAATTTCATGTGATCAAGGCAAGACCGGACCGTGTCGACACCGTCATTAAGCTTGATTTCCCACTAAGGACCTTCTCTAGAAAGTGCATCAAAGGGGTTCGCATGAATTGATTATACATACGTTTGTGGTACTCTTGTCATCATGCTCATTGATGGCTTAGTAGTTAAAGCGCACACTACACACATAACGGAGAAACGTGAACCCAGTGCATGACAACCACAAAACGTTAAGATAACGTTCGTAACTTTTCCCTGAATTTCAGGCGAACTTCGTGCGTTGGGTACCAAACTTCATCCGGCGTTCACGCAGTGCGACAACGCACACGCGCTCGCTGTGGTGTTGGGAAAAGTGATCGATTGAAGCCTTTGCTTTGAGGATCGCGATTTTCGCCGTCTCCGTTCGTTCTTTTTGTTTTGTTCTGATGAAGCGAAACTTCTGTAGAGAATTCTATCCATTCTACTGGCGCTTGAAAGTTTTATTCTGTAGTTGTTTTGTTTTGTGCTGTTTCTTTTTTTCTGCATTTTTCATGAACATGTTTGTTCTCGAGCCCTTTGAGTCCCAAATGCCGTTTTCTTCATCTGCCTGTAGGAATGGGCATAATTTTGTGTATTTTACTGACTTTGCTGCTATTTTTTGCATTTTCTCTGTTTTTCTCTTTAGTTCTTAATCTCTTTCTGCGAGCTACTCGGTGCCGATTCGAGTTTTTCTTTGCTGGTTTTTTCATTTTCCCCTCGAGCTGTGAAGTGCCAATTTGTGTACAGTAGAATTTTTGATGTTTCGTGAACAGTATATGTCTGAAAATGTATGCGAGCTGTGACAGTCCCAGGTTTTGTACAGTGTTTCGGAGTTCTATCATTTTTCTTTCTGCTTCATGTTCTTTTTTCATGTTCATGTTTTAAGGCCAAGCATTGTGCAATATGCTGTATATTTTGTATCAAGTTTTCATTGTTTTGGGGCTTAGGTGTCACAATTTTGTCTTTTTGTCAATTTGCTCCCCTTCCATTATTTTTCGTCTTTTTCACATTTTATGGTGTCAAGGTTTGAAAGTTCAATTCTTCGTTCCAGATGTGCAACCCACCGTTGTAGTCCATTTTTGTGCAAAATCTTTATGATTTTTTCCTTGTTTCAGAAACTTACTCGCTGCTCTAAGTTTTTCCCTGTCGTTTTGCGTTTCTGTTACTTTCATTTACTGTGCATTTGTTTTTGCATCGGTGTTTTCTGTTATCTATTGACAGTAAATTGTTGTGTATAATCCCAAACTATAACAAATTCAAACGGACAACTGCGTAGATGCTGAACTACAGTACCAGCTGCAGCTGCAACTCTTGGGGGAATCTAGCATCAATGCAAACCGGGGGGGAGGGGGAATGCGCATTCGTGCACGCTGCTTCCAGGAGGAAGGCTGCCTTCACACGGTTAAGGATACCAGCTGGGATGCAAGGATGCACAATGTTGTAGCGCTGGGGGGGGCAGGCAATTACCTTTTTGATAAAAGTGGCCAGGCCGCGTTAATGCAGTAATGTCACTCTAGAGCAGGGTACACCACTACTTCCTGATGGTCAATTATATGTATACGACAACGACAAGTTTCTCGGACAGAGGATTGTACCAAGTGGAAAGTGTAATGAAAAGAAATCCGAGTTTTATAGCCAATTTCCTATCAGTGTCCAGAAACAACGTCGAAACAACCGAATGAGAATCAACTGGTTTTTTATGCGAAGTCCTTGCTCAAAAACTTTCCGCCCACACACTGAATCTCGAACATCGTCTTTGCAATCCTTTTGTTGTGCAGATTTTGGAAACCGCATGTTCCATGCCCTTCCCTTTACGTGAATTCGTTTTTCATGTGTTTTATGTTTCATCATATCATTCAGTAAGAATTGTTATGAATAAAGAAAAACAACAAGAAAATCCACTTCACAAACACAAATAAACAAACCAGAAGCACCATTAACAGACTGAGTAGTGATGGGCGGGATAAGGTTCACAAGAATCACTAATGGTTCACATTTTCGCTCTGTCCAGTTTCACATTGTGTTGCCTCAAGTTGACATCCATAAAGTGCAACATTTTCTCCCAAGCGTACACTGCACCCTCTTCGTGTCGGTTTGGGTCGCCGCCCCAGTACTGCACCCAATTATTGAGCATCAGGCGACGTTCGTCGAATTTGGGCACCGGTTCCTTGTTGGTGAATCTGCGGATGGATTTTGTGCTTTAGAAGATAATGGGAGCTATTGTAATTGTTGATATGAATTCGCCTTTGTGATACGGACCCCGTTTCTGCTTCAGCCGACACCTAAATATATCTCACCACAATTATACCGATCATCAGGTGCATTCCAGACTCAAGCACCCCAAATATCGTGAAACATCACCTGATTGGTTGTCCCGCCGAGGTGGCGACGGACGGTGGCATGTACGGTGGCTCCAGTAGATGACCAGCGCCTTCGACCGTGATAAATTCCACCTTGGTTTTGCCTGATGCAGCAAGCTGATGTTTCAATTCTTCATGCAACAGCGCGACCGGAAATCGCATCTCGTGTTCCCCGAGAACGAACAAATGAGCGCAATCGGGGTTCGCACCGGGGATTGGTGGTCGGTCGTACCTTGTGATATAATTCGTAACTATACAGTAGATGGTTGATATCATGAACCCGGTGCCAGTTGGGTCACGTGTGGTGCTGTCGTACATGACGCGCGATCATGGTCCGTCCGTGATAACGGACCATTCTAATGCAGTCAACGCACGTGCCCGTGTGTTATTTCGTGCTAACCCTGTGTACAAATTCTTCACGCGCGTTTGAGACGCCCTTCGTTGCCCTGCGGTGTCACGAAATGTGCGTCTGCTACAATAAGCCACGAAAAAAGGCGGAAGTCTGCACAACTCAGACTGTATTGGAGTTGAATAGATAGATTTGTTTCATAACAACAATGCCTTAACTTTAATATACCCATGCGCTCCTGTATCAAAATGTAGACTCAAAAGGTTTTCAGTCACTTTTTGCTGGTGTAAAATAATGTTTGCCCACACCTGGACAGTCCTCTATATACTTCGTTTTTGATGGATCACACACAGCGTGTATTTCGTTCTGAGTTGTGATCTTGGTAGGTGTAAATTCGGGTAAAAGGCTGGGTACTACTTGTGGTCTAAATTCTAACTTTGGCGTCTCATGCGGCACAGGCCAGCCGGACATTCCGTGATAGAACTGGGTGAAGCCTCGGCTTGGCATTCTTTTCAGCTTTTCCGTCAAGGCCTGCAAGTCGAAAATGGGATTTTTGTTAGGACGACCACGGTCAGACCATGACAAAGCAAGTGTTAATGCCGTGAAACTGCACGGTTAGATAACCGCTACAGCACCAGTCGAAATTAGTGCTCCAATAGTCCAAAGGGCTGGCTGTTTATATAATGGAAAATTCAAGTAGTGCTTGCCGTTCAAAGTCCATGGATAGTATTCAGGATCCATAAATGCTCACGAGAACCTGCCTGTTGCGGGTTGCCAGATATTTCCGGATCGGCCAGCATCGAAACATTGCCATTTATGCAAATTGTGGCACACACACGCACGTTACGAACACCGAGCAGAAGAGTGGCCTGCGATGTGTTGGCGAAGGATTGAATCTTCGTATATTTTCCCAAACTGGGAGTGCTCCTCCTCACACCCATGCCCACATTATGTTGTTGTCAACTTCTTGCCGAAATGATGCCAAATTAAACCAATACTGGGCGTGAAGTTAACCTGTGCACCATAGCTGACTCCGACCATGCCACAAGCGTGTGGGTACACATCCTCCTGCTGCAGCAGCCAATCGACAACCGCGTCAAAGTATGTCATCGGAAAGTCGGACAGGCCCGGCCAGTGAGGTAGGTCTGTTCAAAAGTATTGTTCAAAACTTATTCATCAAAAATCACTTTAACGCTAATTGTGATCATTAATTTGGCACAGTTTGGCTTTCGGTGGAGCGCAAATTGGCGCAGCCTCGACACATACATTCAGCACAAGGCCACCAATCAAAAACGCGAGTGTGTGTTGCGTGTACACTCATTTTTCGGAGGGTAAGTTAGCCTTCTAATGGTCCACCTTTGTGTTGGGCGTAGGCACACGCGAATGCAGCGTATCCGTGCCGAGCGAACAGCGCAGCCCGTGTCTCCACACAGCCACCGATGCCGCCAAACACGTCGATCAACGCCGGAAACGGACCTGCAAATGGCGGGCTGCTGCTCGGTTGCAAGCAACTGTGAGCCACGAGACGTCGTCTCTTCCTTTGTTTTCGATTCATTTCGAAACTATAGTGTCTTACACGGTCCAAAATCAGAGGCCCAATCATGCAATCCAAAAGCGCGTGACCTGGTGCCTTTGGTTTGTGCATGACGCCCACAATTTTGAACCCGTTGTGCTCGACAACCACTGGTGTACGGGTGGTCTCCTCCGGCAAGAAGTACGTCCTCTGCGATACGCCTTTGCACAGTCTGATAAATTATGAAGAGTTTTATATCCATTTACTGTAGCTAAATTTTTAAATATTAACGATTATTTTTTTAAATTCTGAACCTGGCGCCCTTTACCGTTCATTTTTGTAATTATCAATAGGGTATTCATGATGTTCAGCTCCAGCTAGTTCAATACCCTGCGTGAGCTCGTTGAAGTGGTAGGTGTGTAGCTGGTCGATGGTGCAGTGACCCTTCCAGATATTGATTCGATAGTCCATCACCTGTACGACGCGAGACGGTTCGGGTTGGGTTCGCTTTCAAAAATTTGTCTCTTTCTTGCCCAATGACCGAAGAGCGAGAAGAACGTTTTGCAAGTTTCGTTCATTTTCAAACATGGTTTTGTGCTGCAGTCAGTGTCACGACCAGGGTTAAATTAAAAAAAGTAAAAAAATTTTTTAAAAAACAGTTGGCCACTTTTTTGTCTTAAATTTTTAAAAAGTAAGTCCACTTTTTTATTATTTTTTCACTTTTTTCGTCATTTTTTTACTTTTTAAGGTAAAAAGGCATGTCTTCATATGTTTTAGTGCTCATGATTCTCAAAAAATTGCCGCCTGCAGCACTTATATTTCAGTTTGAAACGGTGTTGTGATGGACTCATACTGTTCCCAGACATCCCAACAACCGCTGCATGTATAATATAGGACACCCCATACAGTACATATACTGTACAGTTATTGAGCGTGTCGTAAGCTATCGACAGAATCCACGTTGCTCGCCTGTTTGCAGTGGTCGTGGACCAGTTATTTGTTGCTTTTGTGACACAAAATGAGTATGGTGTATCTCCAAGAGACAAAGTCTTTATCTCTCTTCAAATTTAGCCCCAAATTCTCAAAACAGAAGGCTGGTCTTCCCTTTGTCATATATACCCACAGAGTTACCTTGGAGGTTCTCAAAGTCGTGACCAAAGGGATTAGATCGCAGGTGATCGAGTAAACATTCAAGTCAGTGGAAAAGTTCTTTGTGTTCCTCAAAACATACCTAACTGACATGATTTCAGCAATTTCATTCTTCAAGAAACTAATTTTTGGGGGTTTCAAAAAAGTGATTTTTAAAAAAAAGTTTAAAAAATTTTTTTTTAAAACGTTCGATAAAAAAATCCACCCAAAAGATTTTTTAACCACGACCTTAAACAATTTAATTTTTTTAGCTCTTTATTGAAAGAGCGAACTCATCTATTGTATGGGACTGAAGATCGAAAAGGGCTTTATATCTCATAACTTTACATGAACATTTTCCAAATTTACCAAAAGTTAAACATTTTTCTTAGGAAATTCAGCTGAATCACAGTTGGAATGGTAGTTGGGCGGCGCTTGGCGTGTCCAACCAATTTTAGGCATTGAGCTAAAAATGATCGATTTTTGCTGGAATTCTGAAAGTTTTGTGAGCCCGATACCCCTGGGCACCGATGTAGGTATACCTATGGGTGAAATAGCGAAGACACCGGCGGAAACTCCTCGTTCCCAACCAAACCACTTGGTCAACATGATTCGCAAGCACCAACCGACCGATGTGATGTCCCTGAACGGTGCGGCAAGTCTGACGCCTACACTTTTGCTGAACAACGTTTGCATCGAAGTGAACAGTCCCATCGGTTTGACGCCCACGTACGTCCCGCCGATCGATGGTGTCCTGTTTTGATATTATAGTCGCTCTGAGGCTTGGTCTCTGACGATGCTGTCTGCTCAGCCTAAGACTCTTAGGATGGATCAGGCTGTCAGGGCTTATACGAGCAGACACAGCAGGGCACTATTCTTGTGCCTCACGGAGACTAAACTGGTTGAAAACAGTGGCTCTTGGGATATGTGCATAGAAACAAGGCCAACTTTTCATCATTATTTCAGCATTTTACACTACTATACAGATGAATATTTATTATTATCACGTGGATGTTAATTGAACAATAAATACAGATCGCTATTAAGGATAGAAAGGAAACACAAACGTGTTCGGATGCAATTCGCCATTTGCGTCGGCGAAATAATGACCAAACGCCATGTACATGTTACCGAACTCAATGTAGAACGAATCCACCGTCACGGGTGCATACGGCACGAGATTGGTGATCTGTGAAGTAATGAACATTTGAAATGTTAGGAAGTGTGCCACGTCCATCAGTGTTGCATGACTCGTTACATAAGGGCTCTTTAGTTGACGGTTTAGCGTCAGGGGACGTCATAATGTTTACCTTTATGTCAATTTTGTCCTCCACAATAGCCAATTTCGGTGATATGCTCACTTGTGGTGTCCCCACAGCGCTGGCCATGACTGGGGT
>JASAMV010005053.1:0-16958 GCA_030248065.1 Rhynchonema sp. JSB1_4
TTCGATCAATCTTTCCAGTTCGTGGCCCACCCCAATTGTCAACAACTGCTCGCCGCCATTTGGTACGAGGGATTGCCGGGCTTCAGACGACGGCACATTTTCGTCAAGGTTTCTGCCTCTTCAAGGCACAGGATTATTAACAGGATTCCACATTGACAAGTTGATGTTTCACAATATATGTTTCAGATTCTGATCACCTTCTTCATATCGTTTTCGTTCCCCGTGCTGGCGCTGTTGTACCTATTCTTCCCCAAAGCATCATTCACACATTTCATACGCAAACCGTTCATAAAGTTCCTCTGTCACAGCGCTTCGTATTGTCTGTTTCTGTGTGAGTGGGGGCGGCCGGGTGATGTTTTATTGTGGTACTGAACAATAGGCGGTGTTGAAGTCGGGCCAAAGGCAAGGCAACTGAGATTCACTGCCCTACCTTGACAAACGTGGTTGGGATTGGGATACGAGCTGGTTCAGTTTCGTTTCATTATTTGCAGCGGACGGTCACCATAAAAAGGCTGAGCTGCAGCTTGGACAATTAGCTGAAACCTACTATCATTTGTAATCGCATTGATACCTATCCAATAAGGGCATGCGACAAAAGAGCATCAAAATCAACAATTCTTGAGCAACAGTTCGGAATACCATATCACACTCAGCAAGCTTTAGTCAATAATCAGGCACCATTTTCTTTCTCAGTCCTGCTAATCCTGGCCTCGCAACGTATCAACTACGAGGAGTACTTCGGTCTGTCCAAAGAGCCGCCGGAGCCAGATCCGTCCCTGAGCAGACCGAACAACACCTCAACATCCCCCTATCACCCACCAACGACGACCGCGAAATCCCCGCCAACGGCCAGGCTCGATCCGGACAGGAAGGAGAGACGCGGCCCGCCTCCCACCCCGGTGGAATGGGCGATCATGGCTTGGGTGGCCGGTGAGGGGACTTTTTCGGGATACGTGGAAAAATAAGATACCTAGAAGGTGGGGTATCGAGCTCGCAGCGAGCGGGTAGGATCTGGGGCGGTCACGGGGCCAAGGCAGATTCAAGGCAGCTCATTACGTTTGAAGCACCGGCCACAAAATTGTAGTATTTCAATTAGCGTATACAAAGTTTGTCTGTATCGGTTTCGGAAATATAAAGTACGGACATATGTACCTAGATCCTTCCACAGCGGTGCTTTTGCTTATATTTGCTATTGGTCGCACAATGACTATATGAGAATCCATCCCCATATTTTTCCTACATCGGCAAGGAGGGTTTCTGACGATTTTTTCAAATTGAATCAGATTTTGACAAGGAGTTATTTTCTCTTCCTTTTCCCGCTTTATTTATCGGGAGTGATCAACGTGTGTGCTGTAATCGATTTCACACATAAGCGTGTAATACGTGGCTACGGTAACCCGAGCCCGAACCATTTCGGTTGCGTAGAATTCAGGGTGAAACTTCTGCACACGTGTGTTTCCCATTCTTCTCACTGATAAGCATGCAAAGCTCTTGTCAAAACCTGGTCCAATTTGAAAAAAATGCCAAATATCCGCCTTTTCAATGCAGGAAAATTTGGGGGATGGATTCTCATATAGTCATTGTGCGACCAATACATTACAAATGTTTGCACCGTAGATTTGTGCGGCATACTGTGGGTCTTCGAAAATTGACGCCTCGTGCGTTGCCCGGCCCTGATCGTAACCCGCAGTTCCAAACCAAGAGACCGCAGCGGTTGGGCTGTGATTTGAAGCAAAACAACAACAAGACCGATCCAATATTTCAGGTCTAATCTGGGTCGAGGTTAAGCAGTTGTGGGACAGTGGTCTATACGAGTACGCGCACAACATGTGGAACATCCTCGACTTTATCACCAACGCGCTCTACATCTGCACGTTTGCACTGCGCATGATTGCCTACATTCAGGTATGTATATGTAGCGTGCGTGCCCTTTGAGATTCAGGGTCGGTCACAATTTTAGAGCCTTGACTGCTGCCGCGGCCGAAGCCGGATGAAATCTGGCACGAACACGCGAAGTCGATCGCAAAATATATTGGTCGCACAATGACCATATAAGAATTCATCAAATCAATCCTGATTTTCACGTTCAGACACTCTTAACCACTGTGCTATTTGTGATTCTCACAAAACATTTTTCAGCTGAAAATAATCTAGCTGAGCTCACACGATGCTGCGAGTCTGAAACATTTTACTGACTGCATGGTTTCTGTGTGATCACGCAACGCAACGTCATTGCCCCGTCACTTTCCCGCTTCACGATTCAGGAAAAAATTTGACCAATTCTTATAAAGTCATTGTGCGACCAATACACGGTTTAAATAAAAAATATGATGATCTTGACCAGCTGGCCGTCATTTGGCTGTCATCGTCATGTAAAGGACGGGCTCTTGAAGTTGATAGATACGGTATAGTCCAACCACGAGCACATGAGACGACCCTTTTTAAAGCTTGCTTGGCCAGACTAAAAAAATGCGCCGGTTACACGTGTTTTCGCAAACAAAAGAAAGAGATTGGGCCCGAGAGAGATGATGACAACTTCCAGCTGGCTGACCTCAATTTGTTGCGTGCTTACGCGCAGTGGTTTTTAAAAAAAATTAAAAAAATTCGTTCCAGAAGTTAAAAAAATTTTTTTATTATTTCAAAATTCGAAAATTTCTCTATTTTTTGCTCTAAAAGTGCTATTTTTTGCATAAAAATTGCTACTGTTAACATCACCCGACCCTACCATGGGTGTATTGGGTGCCATAATCGTTGTTTTGTGGCATCCAGACATAGTGATCACACTCACAGGGCCTCTCATATGACCACACACGTACATGTGAATGGGTGGGCATTTACATATTTGTCCATGCCCCAGACCCGAAAGGAGTGATTCTAATTTGTATTCACTCTAATTTCACGTTATGTGCAGCTTATTTGCATTGGTCATGTACCTAGACGTCATAATTTCACCCAAAATTCCCATCCCGAATATCAGAAAGCCATACCATCAAACCCGCACCACCTGGGGAAGGGTACGGGTGTGTACCTGACTATGGTTGGTACTTATCGACCATTGGACAGCATGGTTTTCGTATCACCTGTGCTTTATATGCACTTAGAACACATTATGTAACAAAAATACCCCTATTTTGTACTTGAGCGCTCATTTTTTATCGTGTTGGGCAGATTTTGGCTGTAATAACAAATTTTTTTCATTAAAAAAATGGGGTTCAAATAATTTTTTTTATTAACCACTGCTTACGCGAACAGCAACGTCGTTCAACACACAAATGTTTTGGGAGTCAAAAGGGAATTTACGCACCGAGGTGGAGAGCGTGTTTTTAAAAATACATGCGTTTCTCTGTCTTTCATTTCCAAAATACGTGGAACCGGAACATTATTGGATCCGTACAAGTCAACTTCATAAATAAGCCGTCTCGTGAGTTCGTGGCTGGACCATACACAAATTGAGCGGCAAAACAGCTGCTTTCGTAAAATCGCCAATCCTTGACAAGCCGAGGCCTTGTACCTAGGCTTAGCTACAAGCTCGGCATAGATCGGCACTGTCCCTTTCCAAACGATCATCTGAGAAGGAACGAAGGAGGCCGCTATTACCGTATTTTTCTCGAGAATTGGCCTTCATGAAATGTTGCGATATGATAAATTTCAGGTCGAAAGCGAAATGCTCGATCCGAAAACCGAGCACATCGGGCGGCGTCTGGCGCGCCGCTACTGGGACGCCTGGGACCCGACCCTAATTTCGGAGTGTATGTTCGCCACGGCTAATATATTCTCGTCGCTCAAACTCGTCCACATTTTCACCGTCAATCCGCATCTCGGACCGCTACAGATCTCGCTGGGTTAGTGATTTCGATGAATATGCAGTATATGGTTAAGTCGTATTCATGCGGAAAATGAAATGCGCTGCAGATAATATTGCGTGAAATTGAATTTGTGTGTTGTGTTTTTGACCATACATTACAAAACATGTTTCACCATATTTCATTTTTTGCGCGTACAAAACCCGAACTTCGGTTGACCCCAAGCATCAAACTTTGGTTTCAGAGCATTTTTTCTTAGAAACACCCAAAAACTGTGCAACACCGACTGGTGTACGTTGTGTGCCGCCCGCTTCTTTTTTTTCACCGGCAAATGACCTTGCCGCAGTTGTCAATTGCAAACGGTGTTTCGTCGGCCTTCCGTGAAAATAGCAAAACAGCAAACGTATTCTTTGTGAAGATATCCTCATTATTATCTCGTGACTGCCTGATGTTTCAGGGCGTATGGTGAATGACATTCTCAAGTTCTTCTGCGTCTATCTGTTGGTTTTGTTCGCGTTCGGTTGCGGTCTCAACCAATTGTTCTGGTAGGTGCATGCTGTCATTTATTTATCATGATAGACCATCCACGGCATCATGAGACTGTGGTCAAGTAACGTATGTATAGCAGTTGCGTATAGTCCGTACCAGTGGTTTTTAAAAAAAATTTTTTTTTATTAAAAAAAAATTTTTTTTAAAAAAAAATTCGTTCCAAAAGTTAAAAAAAATTTTTTTTTATTATTTCAAAATTCGAAAATTTCTCTATTTTTTTGCTCTAAAAGTGCTATTTTTTACATAAAAATTGCTACTGTTAACATCACCCGACCCTACCATGGGTGTATTGGGTGCCATAATCGTTGTTTTGTGGCATCTAGACATAGTGCACACACTCACATGGCCTCTCATATGATTACACATGTGCATGTGACTGGGCGGGCATGCATTTATCCATGCAACAGACCCGAAAGCAGTGATTCGGTGTGATATTCACTCTATATTTACACTGTTTGTCACATATTTGCATTGGTCGTGTACCAAAAGGCAATAGTTTTACCCAAATTTGCCGTCTTGAGTGTCACAAAGCCACACGAAGGCACCCACACCACGTGGGGGAAGTGTACGGGTGTGTACCTGACTACTGTTGGTACTCATTGACCATTGTTTAGTATTGTTTTCGTGTCGTGAGTGCTTTATATGCACTTACCACACGTTATTGAAGAAAAATGCAACTATTTTTTGCTTTAGCGCTCATTTTTTTTCGTTTCGGGCAGTTTTTGGCTGGAATAAAAAAAATTTTTTTAAATTAAAAAAAAATTTTTTTTTTAAAAACAATGGGGTTTGAATAAAAATTTTTTTTATTAACCACTGGTCCGTACATCAGCTCATGGCACTTTTGTTTGAGAGGTTCAGGTTCCGTTGTGAAAAATTGTTCCCCGCAAGGCAATGTCAGAGAAAACGGCGCATACAAATAAAATAAAAACCGATTTCTCTTTCTTTTCTTTTTAGGGCTAATTCGGAAAAGAGTGAACCATCCGCGTTTTTTGTTTCAAACATTTTACCATTGCAGTTTCCGGCAGAGCTCCGAAGGCTCAATGCTGACATGCTTTTCTGGAAGGTTTTTGACATGTCCGGCACGGCTAAAGGCTCAATTCGGCACCAGGATTTGACTGAAACGGCGCACAAGCAGTGGTTTTAAAAAAAAAATTTTTTTTTTATTAAAAAAAATTTTTTTTAAACAAAAAAAAATTCGTTCCAAAAGTTAAAAAAAATTTTTTTTTTATTATTTCAAAATTCGAAAATTTCTCTATTTTTTTGCTCTAAAAGTGCTATTTTTTTGCATAAAAATTGCTACTGTTAACATCACCCGACCCTACCATGGGTGTATTGGGTGCCATAATCGTTGTTTTGTGGCATCTAGACATAGTGCACACACTCACATGGCCTCTCATATGATTACACATGTACATGTGACTGGGTGGGCATGCATTTATCCATGCAACAGACCCGAAAGCAGTGATTCGGTGTGATATTCACTCTATATTTACACTGTTTGTCACATATTTGCATTGGTCGTGTACCAAGAGGCAATAGTTTCACCCAAATTTACCGTCTTGAGTGTCACAAAGCCACACCAAGGCACCCACACCACGTGGGGGAAGTGTACGGGTGTGTACCTGACCACTGTTGGTGCTCATTGACCATTGTTCAGTATTGTTTTCGTGTCGTGAGTGCTTTATATGCACTTGCCACACGTTATGGAAGAAAAATGCCACTACTTTTTGCTTTAGCGCTCATTTTTTTCGTTTCTGGCAGTTTTTGGCTGGAATAAAAAAAAATTTTAACTTAAAAAATTTTTTTTACAAAAAAATTGGGTTTGAATAAAAAATTTTTTTTTAACCACTGCCTCAGACCGCAAGAGTGGCAGAATTTGGATGAAGAAAACATGGGACCGGTGGATTAAACTGATGATAAAGGGGGTTGACGGTTGGTGTTGACCCATCACACGAGAACCCATGGGCGATATTTTCGAAACGGTGTAAAGGTCAGTTGGGTGTAAAGGTCGGTGGAAAGCTCGGTGTGAGAAAGTTCAGTGTAAGCTCAGTGTAAGCTTGAAACATTGCACGCTGAGCAAGCGGTTGATGGAAGACTGATTACTATTGTAATCAGTGCACCCTGCAGAGGCTCTGGGGGGAAGACTGATTATGGATTTGAAAATAAAACGGATTAAACGGACGCAGAGGCACACAGGCAGCAACGTTCCTTGTCCACTTTCTCAAAAAAAGCGCAGTTTCGCACAAACCCACATCACGGGCAAAGTAGCACTGGTTCTCTCACAAACTTGGTGTGCACAGATGCAGGACTGGTTCTGTCACAAATTTGGCATAACATTGTAGAACATTTTTACTTGTCATACATCTTTGTTTGTCGTCGCGTCACATTCGAAGTATGTGCTTGATTTGTCGTTCACAGATGAGATGGCCAGCGTCTCTCATTTGGCGCAGTTGCCCTCGCCAGGGTTGGAAAAAAATTTTTTTAAACAAGTTTTTTTTTAAATTTTTTTTTTAAATTTTTTTTTTAAAAAGTCTGAGATTCGGGGAAATTTTACCAAATTTGCCTAAAAAACGCGCAAAAACGCGAAAAAATGCAACTTTAATTGACAAGTCACTTTTGTGACTTGGTTTGCATCACTTATGAAGGGTGTTTACGTCATTTCGGTGCGATCCAACAGTCTGTGCTTGATATGGACCGATGATTGCTGCTCTGTGGTATCAGACACAACAGTTTGTGGTCGAATAAGCAAGATTCACTCATAAACCACACAGAATTGAGAATATAAGCTGCAGAAATACTTGTCCGGTAGCTGAATCAGTCGTATATGACCGACCTGATGGGGTATGACATCGAAGTATTATAACATACGTAAGAAATAAGATATAAAACCAGGGGCATCTTGGGCATAAAAGTTAAATTTTTTAAGGTTATAAGATAAAAAAATTTTTTTCTTAAGTACCATTTATGCCCCAGAGAAAATTTCGACCAAATACCTGCACATACGAGATTTGAGGCAAAATAAGCACACGTGAGTCAAATGCACAAAGGACTTCGTAAACCCAGCGGAACGATTGTGCATGTGTGTTTGTATTCCAGCGCCTTTGGCCATATGTGTGCGTTATTCGCAAGATCAGCACACGCACACAGATACACACACACACGCATAGGACTGCGCCGTCTTGCGTTGCAAAAAGCACTTTCCACTGAAAAAATTGTTTCATTCAAATCAGAGCACAAACAGGCCAGAAACGGTTTAGGCTTCCTGCCACGACTTTGTAAACGAAACGCTGCCTGTTCCTTTAGAGTTTTCACCGAAAACGCACGCTTTACGTTTTTCAGAACAGTGTGGGTGTTTGTGGCGTTTGTCGTGCGTTTCAGCCAGAAACGAATTGTTTCCGAATTGTGCTTCCCGCCCTGTGCTACAAAGCACTTTGTAATTTTGCGCAGAAAAACGGTTTCTTTCGAATCACCGCACGACACTCCACCAACATTTTAGGGGTTCCTGCCTTTGTTAGTCTAATTTTTCCAGAGCAATGTGCGTAGGTACAGATTTGTTGTGCTTGTGCGCCGTTTCAGTCAAATCCTGGTGCCGAATTGAGCCTTTAGCCGTGCCGGACATGTCAAAAACCTTCCAGAAAAGCATGTCAGCATTGAGCCTTCGGAGCTCTGCCGGAAACTACTATGGTAAAATGTTTGAAACAAAAAACGCGGATGTTTCACTCTTTTCCGAATTAGCCCTCCAAAGCCCGGACGGAAATAATAAATTCCGGTACATAATATCAGCATGGTCTAATTGTTTGATCGTTAACATAAATCGTTATCTATTGGTGTCAACTAAAACAGCCCTGTATGTGCGCGAGAAATACATAGGTATTATACATGGCATTGGGGCTGAATTGACTAGGTGCGTTGACTACATGAATATAAGCCTCAACGTTTGTCAAAAAAGACAGCTGAACTTGAGAAAATAGGATTCTGAGATCGAATGAGAACAAGCCTGTGCAAAATCAGGAAAATTGCAAAAATAACAAAAACGCACTCGCTGCGGAATTGAACTTGAAGCGATCGGGCCAGACTCTGAAGTGCTTACCCCTGCACCACAAGCGCACACGTGAGTCAACAGCACAAAGGACTTCGTAAACCCAGCGGAACGATTGTGCATGTGTGTTTGTATTCCAGCGCCTTCTTTGGCCATATGTGTGCGTTATTCGCAAGATCAGCACACGCACACAGATACACACACGCGCATAGGACTGCGCCGTCTTGCGTTGCAAAAAGCTCTTTCCACTGAAAAAATTGTTTCATTCAAATCAGAGCACAAACAGGCCAGAAACGGTTTAGGCTTCCTGCCACGACTTTGTAAACGAAACGCTGCCTGTTCCTTTAGAGTTTTCACCGAAAACGCACGCTTTACGTTTTTCAGAACAATGTGCGTGTTTGTGGCGTTTGTCGTGCGTTTCAGCCAGAAACGAATTGTTTCCGAATTGTGCTTCCCGCCCTGTGCTACAAAGCACTTTGTAATTTTGCGCAGAAAAACGGTTTCTTTCGAATCACCGCACGACACTCCACCAACATTTTAGGGGTTCCTGCCTTTGTTAGTCTAATTTTTCCAGAGCAATGTGCGTAGGTACAGATTTGTTGTGCTTGTGCGCCGTTTCAGTCAAATCCTGGTGCGAATTGAGCCTTTAGCCGTGCCGGACACGTCAAAAACCTTCCAGAAAAGCATTTCAGCATTAGCCTTCGGAGCCCTCCCGGAAACTACTAATAAAAAATGTTTGAAACAAAAAACGCGGATGTTTCACTCTTTTCCGAATTAGCCCTCCAAAGCCCGGACGGAAATAATAAATTCCGGTACATAATATCAGCATGGTCTAATTGTTTGATCGTTAACATAAATCGTTATCTATTGGTGTCAACTAAAACAGCCCTGTATGTGCGCGAGAAATACATAGGTATTATACATGGCATTGGGGCTGAATTGACTAGGTGCGTTGACTACATGAATATAAGCCTCAACGTTTGTCAAAAAAGACAGCTGAACTTGAGAAAATAGGATTCTGAGATCGAATGAGAACAAGCCTGTGCAAAATCAGGAAAATTGCAAAAATAACAAAAACGCACTCGCTGCGGAATTGAACTTGAAGCGATCGGGCCAGACTCTGAAGTGCTTACCCCTGCACCACAAGCGCACACGTGAGTCAACAGCACAAAGGACTTCGTAAACCCAGCGGAACGATTGTGCATGTGTGTTTGTATTCCAGCGCCTTCTTTGGCCATATGTGTGCGTTATTCGCAAGATCAGCACACGCACACAGATACACACACGCGCATAGGACTGCGCCGTCTTGCATTGCAAAAAGGACTTTCCACTGAAAAAATTGCTACGTTCAAATCAGAGCACAAACAGACCAGAAACGGTTTAGGCTTCCTTCCACGACTTTGTAAACGAAACGCTGCCTGTTCCTTTAGAGTTTTCACCGAAAACGCACGCATTATGTTTTTCAGAACAATGTGCGTGTTTGTGGCGTTTGTCGTGCGTTTCAGCCAGAAACGAATTGTTTCCGAATTGTGCTTCCCGCCCTGTGCTACAAAGCACTTTGTAATTTTGCGCAGAAAAACGGTTTCTTTCGAATCACCGCACGACACTCCACCAACATTTTAGGGGTTCCTGCCTTTGTTAGTCTAATTTTTCCAGAGCAATGTGCGTAGGTACAGATTTGTTGTGCTTGTGCGCCGTTTCAGTCAAATCCTGGTGCCGAATTGAGCCTTTAGCCGTGCCGGACATGTCAAAAACCTTCCAGAAAAGCATGTCAGCATTGAGCCTTCGGAGCTCTGCCGGAAACTACTATGGTAAAATGTTTGAAACAAAAAACGCGGATGTTTCACTCTTTTCCGAATTAGCCCTCCAAAGCCCGGACGGAAATAATAAATTCCGGTACATAATATCAGCATGGTCTAATTGTTTGATCGTTAACATAAATCGTTATCTATTGGTGTCAACTAAAACAGCCCTGTATGTGCGCGAGAAATACATAGGTATTATACATGGCATTGGGGCTGAATTGACTAGGTGCGTTGACTACATGAATATAAGCCTCAACGTTTGTCAAAAAAGACAGCTGAACTTGAGAAAATAGGATTCTGAGATCGAATGAGAACAAGCCTGTGCAAAATCAGGAAAATTGCAAAAATAACAAAAACGCACTCGCTGCGGAATTGAACTTGAAGCGATCGGGCCAGACTCTGAAGTGCTTACCCCTGCACCACAAGCGCACACGTGAGTCAACAGCACAAAGGACTTCGTAAACCCAGCGGAACGATTGTGCATGTGTGTTTGTATTCCAGCGCCTTCTTTGGCCATATGTGTGCGTTATTCGCAAGATCAGCACACGCACACAGATACACACACGCGCATAGGACTGCGCCGTCTTGCATTGCAAAAAGGACTTTCCACTGAAAAAATTGCTTCGTTCAAATCAGAGCACAAACAGACCAGAAACGGTTTAGGCTTCCTTCCACGACTTTGTAAACGAAACGCTGCCTGTTCCTTTAGAGTTTTCACCGAAAACGCACGCTTTACGTTTTTCAGAACAATGTGCGTGTTTGTGGCGTTTGTCGTGCGTTTCAGCCAGAAACGAATTGTTTCCGAATTGTGCTTCCCGCCCTGTGCTACAAAGCACTTTGTAATTTTGCGCAGAAAAACGGTTTCTTTCGAATCACCGCACGACACTCCACCAACATTTTAGGGGTTCCTGCCTTTGTTAGTCTAATTTTTCCAGAGCAATGTGCGTAGGTACAGATTTGTTGTGCTTGTGCGCCGTTTCAGTCAAATCCTGGTGCCGAATTGAGCCTTTAGCCGTGCCGGACATGTCAAAAACCTTCCAGAAAAGCATGTCAGCATTGAGCCTTCGGAGCTCTGCCGGAAACTACTATGGTAAAATGTTTGAAACAAAAAACGCGGATGTTTCACTCTTTTCCGAATTAGCCCTCCAAAGCCCGGACGGAAATAATAAATTCCGGTACATAATATCAGCATGGTCTAATTGTTTGATCGTTAACATAAATCGTTATCTATTGGTGTCAACTAAAACAGCCCTGTATGTGCGCGAGAAATACATAGGTATTATACATGGCATTGGGGCTGAATTGACTAGGTGCGTTGACTACATGAATATAAGCCTCAACGTTTGTCAAAAAAGACAGCTGAACTTGAGAAAATAGGATTCTGAGATCGAATGAGAACAAGCCTGTGCAAAATCAGGAAAATTGCAAAAATAACAAAAACGCACTCGCTGCGGAATTGAACTTGAAGCGATCGGGCCAGACTCTGAAGTGCTTACCCCTGCACCACAAGCGCACACGTGAGTCAACAGCACAAAGGACTTCGTAAACCCAGCGGAACGATTGTGCATGTGTGTTTGTATTCCAGCGCCTTCTTTGGCCACATGTGTGCGTTATTCGCAAGATCAGCACACGCACACAGATACACACACGCGCATAGGACTGCGCCGTCTTGCATTGCAAAAAGGACTTTCCACTGACAAAATTGCTTCGTTCAAATCACAGCACAAACAGACCAGAAACGGTTTAGGCTTCCTTCCACGACTTTGTAAACGAAACGCTGCCTGTTCCTTTAGAGTTTTCACCGAAAACGCACGCTTTACGTTTTTCAGAACAGTGTGGGTGTTTGTGGCGTTTGTCGTGCGTTTCAGCCAGAAACGAATTGTTTCCGAATTGTGCTTCCCGCCCTGTGCTACAAAGCACTTTGTAATTTTGCGCAGAAAAACGGTTTCTTTCGAATCACCGCACGACACTCCACCAACATTTTAGGGGTTCCTGCCTTTGTTAGTCTAATTTTTCCAGAGCAATGTGCGTAGGTACAGATTTGTTGTGCTTGTGCGTCGTTTCAGTCAAATCCTGGTGCCGAATTGAGCCTTTAGCCGTGCCGGACATGTCAAAAACCTTCCAGAAAAGCATGTCAGCATTGAGCCTTCGGAGCTCTGCCGGAAACTACTATGGTAAAATGTTTGAAACAAAAAACGCGGATGTTTCACTCTTTTCCGAATTAGCCCTCCAAAGCCCGGACGGAAATAATAAATTCCGGTACATAATATCAGCATGGTCTAATTGTTTGATCGTTAACATAAATCGTTATCTATTGGTGTCAACTAAAACAGCCCTGTATGTGCGCGAGAAATACATAGGTATTATACATGGCATTGGGGCTGAATTGACTAGGTGCGTTGACTACATGAATATAAGCCTCAACGTTTGTCAAAAAAGACAGCTGAACTTGAGAAAATAGGATTCTGAGATCGAATGAGAACAAGCCTGTGCAAAATCAGGAAAATTGCAAAAATAACAAAAACGCACTCGCTGCGGAATTGAACTTGAAGCGATCGGGCCAGACTCTGAAGTGCTTACCCCTGCACCACAAGCGCACACGTGAGTCAACAGCACAAAGGACTTCGTAAACCCAGCGGAACGATTGTGCATGTGTGTTTGTATTCCAGCGCCTTCTTTGGCCATATGTGTGCGTTATTCGCAAGATCAGCACACGCACACAGATACATACACACACGCGCATAGGACTGCGCCGTCGTGCATTGCAAAAAGGACTTTCCACTGAAAAAATTGCTTCGTTCAAATCAGAGCACAAACAGACCAGAAACGGTTTAGGCTTCCTTCCACGACTTTGTAAACGAAACGCTGCCTGTTCCTTTAGAGTTTTCACCGAAAACGCACGCATTATGTTTTTCAGAACAATGTGCGTGTTTGTGGCGTTTGTCGTGCGTTTCAGCCAGAAACGAATTGTTTCCGAATTGTGCTTCCCGCCCTGTGCTACAAAGCACTTTGTAATTTTGCGCAGAAAAACGGTTTCTTTCGAATCACCGCACGACACTCCACCAACATTTTAGGGGTTCCTGCCTTTGTTAGTCTAATTTTTCCAGAGCAATGTGCGTAGGTACAGATTTGTTGTGCTTGTGCGCCGTTTCAGTCAAATCCTGGTGCCGAATTGAGCCTTTAGCCGTGCCGGACATGTCAAAAACCTTCCAGAAAAGCATGTCAGCATTGAGCCTTCGGAGCTCTGCCGGAAACTACTATGGTAAAATGTTTGAAACAAAAAACGCGGATGTTTCACTCTTTTCCGAATTAGCCCTCCAAAGCCCGGACGGAAATAATAAATTCCGGTACATAATATCAGCATGGTCTAATTGTTTGATCGTTAACATAAATCGTTATCTATTGGTGTCAACTAAAACAGCCCTGTATGTGCGCGAGAAATACATAGGTATTATACATGGCATTGGGGCTGAATTGACTAGGTGCGTTGACTACATGAATATAAGCCTCAACGTTTGTCAAAAAAGACAGCTGAACTTGAGAAAATAGGATTCTGAGATCGAATGAGAACAAGCCTGTGCAAAATCAGGAAAATTGCAAAAATAACAAAAACGCACTCGCTGCGGAATTGAACTTGAAGCGATCGGGCCAGACTCTGAAGTGCTTACCCCTGCACCACAAGCGCACACGTGAGTCAACAGCACAAAGGACTTCGTAAACCCAGCGGAACGATTGTGCATGTGTGTTTGTATTCCAGCGCCTTCTTTGGCCATATGTGTGCGTTATTCGCAAGATCAGCACACGCACACAGATACACACACGCGCATAGGACTGCGCCGTCTTGCATTGCAAAAAGGACTTTCCACTGAAAAAATTGTTTCATTCAAATCAGAGCACAAACAGACCAGAAACGGTTTAGGCTTCCTTCCACGACTTTGTAAACGAAACGCTGCCTGTTCCTTTAGAGTTTTCACCGAAAACGCACGCTTTAAGTTTTTCAGAACAATGTGCGTGTTTGTGGCGTTTGTCGTGCGTTTCAGCCAGAAACGAATTGTTTCCGAATTGTGCTTCCCGCCCTGTGCTACAAAGCACTTTGTAATTTTGCGCAGAAAAACGGTTTCTTTCGAATCACCGCACGAGACTCCACCAACATTTTAGGGGTTCCTGCCTTTGTTAGTCTAATTTTTCTAGAGCAATGTGCGTAGGTACAGATTTGTTGTGCTTGTGCCCCGTTTCAGTCAAATCCTGGTGCCGAATTGAGCCTTTAGCCGTGCCGGACATGTCAAAAACCTTCCAGAAAAGCATGTCAGCATTGAGCCTTCGGAGCTCTGCCGGAAACTACTATGGTAAAATGTTTGAAACAAAAAACGCGGATGTTTCACTCTTTTCCGAATTAGCCCTCCAAAGCCCGGACGGAAATAATAAATTCCGGTACATACAGTACCAGCTGCAATTTTTGGCTGATTGAGGCCTGCGCCTGCAGAGCCTGCAGCGCCTGCAGGCTCACGAGCCTGCGCAGGCTCAATACAAAACATAGCAGCCTGCAGAGCCTGCAGGCTCGGCGCAGGCTTCGCAGGCCCAGTGTATAAGCGGTCGCAGGCGCAGGCTCATGAGCCTGCAGAGCCTGCAGGCTCTGCAGGCTCGGCGGATGCACAGCTACTTTTTGTGATATGATGTGATTGTAATTCCGGTTTTCTCAGTTGTTTGAAGCATTTGGCGATGTTGAGGCTGCGACATACCAAAAACGGTGAAAGAATTAATGTTGAAACTGTCACAAAAACCAACATTTTATCAATATTCGATTCGCTGTCGAACAAGAAAAACGTTATTTTTCGCGTCTATATCAAGTTTCAGCAACAAAAACAGGTAGAAAGGTGATCATTCACAGACCAAACGTGCTAAAAAAAAGTATCCACACTAATGGCTAAATAGGAGATAAAACGCATGAAACATTATATTCATGATCCCTGTTTTTGTTTTGACCAGTTTTTTCATTGGTCGGTGGCGTGATTTGTGAAATGTGTGTGCATCTTGTATCTTTGTGCGAAAAACATGGGTACAGAATAACGGCTGGGTGCGCTTTTGCTGTTTTGCTTTTGTTCAGGTGCAAACCCTAATGCAGTGACAAAGCATAATTAGAAGTCACGTGATAACCACAGCTCAGTGCACAGCTCCAAACACACACACGCACTCAATGTTGCATATTACTGTTTTCATACACGAGCATAAGGGTGTTCTCATTTGCAACGTGGAACGCACAAACTCGTTTTCTGTTTTTGTCTGTATTGAAAAATGAAGCAAGAAATGCACCTTTTTGCGCAGTTTTAGATGCTATTTGATGCTTTCATATGCTAGATGATATGACACTGGAACAGTTGGTTTTGAAGAACAAAATTGTGGTACCCGAACAAACCGTTCCCTGTCCGTCCTCCATTGCTGGTTTGGCTTGTCGTCTCACCAAAGTGGAGCAAGCACTTCAACAGACGAAGCAAGATATTGAACAATTTCGGTTGATTTATTGTTTTTTTGATATTGTTTTGCGTGAAAGCTTGTGAGATAAACCCTGATTTTCCACTTCTTGTTCACGCACCAGATTCAAAGCGGTGGCCTTTGCTTTTCAGGCGACATTGTGATGGAGAATTCACAACGACAATTTATAAATTCCGGTTCTGAACAAGTTACTATCACCAGAGTGTGAGAAAGCGATCAACTGTCAGATCGACTCCACCATACTTGCAGAATCGCATTCCTGCCAGACACCTACGAAGCAGTCATGGTGCCGCTCAATGATGACAAACCGTCGGAGAATCGGGAGCCCCCCGTCGCAGACCAGAACATTCCACAACCGGTAATGCTCATTCAACAACAATACCCTCCATCACTCGAGTCGCCTTCTTCACAACAGCGACAGTATTACACCGGTGCACCACCTGGTCAGCAACCAGCTCCGTTGTCAGGCATCGACCAGCTGGTGCACACACCAAGTCATCGATCACGCGCTCGGGCTGTCCCTTTGCAAGAATTGGGTCAGATGAATGTTGATGAGGATAGTCCTGTGTCCTACAAAACTGTCAGTCAACGTCAATTGGCTGGAATGCTGAGTATAATTGCTGTATGACTCGATAATGCTGGAGCATTTGTATTTGTCTCACAAGATTGATTTTGAATCATCCTCAAGAAAACATGAACTTGATTTGTTGAAATATCGTCTCGTCTGCTCCTTTATCAAATTTATGATGTCAGTTTTTGAACATTTTATGGACAGAGTGCGTTTTATCTCCTATTTAGCCATTAGCGTGGATACTTTTTTAGCACGTTTGGTCTGTGAATGATCACCTTTCTACCTGTTTTTGTTGCTGAAACTTGATATAGACGCGAAAAATAACGTTTTTCTTGTTCGACAGCGAATATTGATAAAATGTTGGTTTTTTGTGACAGTTTCAACATTAATTCTTTCACCGTTTTTGGTATGTCGCAGCCTCAACATCGCCAAATGCTTCAAACAACTGAGAAAAACGGAATTACAATCACATCACATATCACAAAAAGTAGCTGTGCATCCGCCGAGCCTGCAGAGCCTGCAGCCTGCAGGCTCATGAGCCTGCGCCTGCGACCGCTTATACACTGGGCCTGCGAAGCCTGCGCCGAGCCTGCAGGCTCTGCAGGCTGCTATCTTTTGTATTGAGCCTGCGCAGGCTCTTGAGCCTGCAGGCGCTGCAGGCGCAGGCCTCAATCAGCCAAAAATTGCAGCTGGTACTGTAA
>JASAMV010005054.1:0-14097 GCA_030248065.1 Rhynchonema sp. JSB1_4
GACACCGGCTTTTTGGTCAAAAAATATGTATACCCCAAGTGCCAGGTACACACATTGCATCATTATATGACCGTCAAGTATAATCTGTGATAACGTGTGTACCCGCAAGCAGCTGCTATGCGAATTCAATGCTGAGCTTTCTGCTGGCCTCATGCGACGAACAACAATTCGTCAGCGTGGCCAGGTTCTCACGCTCGCAATTACATTGTCGCCGAGCAATTTCCAAAGCAATTCATTATTTTTTTATTCGGCTGTAGCCCGCGGGACGCGAACCGGTTCCATCTGGGTTCGGGATATCATGTCGCACTCAGTCAAGCTTTAGATATCCGGCTTTTGTAACATTTCATGCCCTCGAGTACATGCTGTGATGAAACACACATTTTGCCCGCTTTCAGATAGATACAATACGCCGGTTGGTTGCAAGTGCTGTGCGGATCAGGCATTATTCATTGGCTGCTTGCTCTGGCGCGCGCTAGATGACGAAAGACAAGCAAAGAGAGCCGGCCAGTTTGTTCAAATCGGCTGGCAACATCAGCTGCTGTGCGTGAGTGACAATGAGTGACTGTACGTGTCCGACAAACGTGACCGGTCAGGCATTGCACGACACACTGACACACCGCTGGCAGTTGGATGTTAATCTGAGTTCGTGTGCGTCCGATGTCGTCCATCGGTCACCCGTCTGCTACACGTGCTACACGACACACACCGAATCCGCAGAGATGGTCTACTTCTATCGATTCGTCTGTCCGCCGATTCTGGTGATCAATTTGATCGGCAATTTCTTCAACGTGCTGCTCTACAATCATCGACTGTTGAGAGGCTCGGCCACCGTCAGACTCTTGTGCATCAAAGCGGTTGGACTGCTCTCACTTTGTCACTGTATAATACAAACGATCAGCAGACCCTTCCTATGGGGTTTGCGCGACGCTGCTTTGAAACATCAGCGCATCGTACCATGCCATCGTCGCAATTTCTGGCGCCCTGATTAGCAGTTACTGATTTCGCTGATGTTTCACAAAACGTCGGCATGCATCCGAATCCGAAGTACATACCTGACTGTAGCAATAATGTTTCACTGTACTTACAGCTGGCGAACTCATTCCAAGCGATCGGTTACATTCCGATGATGTTGAACTACGTGATCCATTGGCATCTACCACCGGGTCGATGTGCTATACCTTTATTGGCCACTGACCTCACTGCCTACATCTATTGGGCCGGACTCAAATACGTCATGTTTGTGTGCAACGTCGCTGGTACACTCGCTGTTTGGTATGTACAGGGTGTCTCAAAAAAATACCGTCCTACTCGCTATATTTCGGGTGTTTCCTAATGCTATAAAGGCTGGGTTGAATCCATTATAACGTAATCTACTGAGACGGCGACTGTGTGTTTGTTTGGTGTGAAAAACAGTCAGGACACAAGGGTAATCGGTTCTTGAATGTGTTGTATGCTGTTAACGTGCTCATGATCGCCTTCTGATTCGATTGTGCCGTAAGTGCACTTTGGCCAGCGGTAGGCTGAAACCTGAGCAGCCATAATGGGAATAAGCACAAACTAATGGCTGAATGACTTTGACCAGTGCTGCTGGGATCAACTCTCTTTGCTAGATTAGCACCATTAGTTTGACACAAAATGACTCAAGCGACAGCGAAAGGCGCTCGAAGAAGTGTACCACATGTAAAAGTTGATCTTCCACTGCTATAGTTCATGAAAAAGGAAATAAAGAAATCAACTGTTTGCATTTTAGCAGTGCTGAGAGATGTGCCCAAGGCAAACTAAATACAAACTGACTTGAAGTATCCCAATCGCAGGTTGACGGTGAGTGTGACGTTCGAGCATTTCGCCTTGGTCATTTGGCCAGTGGCCGGACCACAGTTCAGTCGTATCAAAGTGGCCAATATCGTCGCTGCTGTTTTCACGGTCGGTTATTGCCGTCAATGTTTTACTGTCGTCACTGGCTTGTCAACTATTTATAGTCCGTCAACATTGCAGTTCGGTGCCCTGAGTCTTCACGCATTCAACATCGTTGCGTTTGCCACACACGAGCGCACGTGTTGTGCCAATGCTGACATTCGTGCGTATCGATTCAAGGCGTGCAAACAATGGATGGGAATACGTATGTATCCACGGAGTCATTGTTGACATGAATTATTATTCCGCGACTGTTCAGGCCCGGAAGTTCAGGCCCGACCTTTTCAGGCCCAGTTTTTCAGGCAAGGCCGATTCAGGCCCAGCAGATCTGACTCATTTATAGGCTTAGGCTCCAGCGGGGCCTGAATCGGCCGGGCCTGAGCCTGTGCCCCAGGACTGAACCGTCGCACAATAATGAACTATGGATTGGCTGATGCCATTGCAGCCATCTACAAGTACTTTCCATTGTACTACGTCATATCCAACGTGTCAAGTGTGCTTATGCCGATGTTGTTGTTGATCGCACTGTCGAGCACCCTCTACTACAAATTGTTCTATCGATCAACATTGAGCAGTGAGGCGCGCAAACAGAGCGCCATGAGTCGGAAGATATCGCGCTACAGCGGACATGCCGCGGCACCGGATGTGCCTGTAAGCTGTCGCATTCAATCGCAATTTACATGTGAGAACTCCATTTTCGTTTGTGTTGCAGACCGAGTCGCCGCAAGACGAACACAAGAAATGCGTCACTATGCTGGCGTTGTCGACTGCTGCGTGTCACATGCTGTTCGAAATGCCACGGGTGTGTTGCTCATGCTGTACTCATTTGAAATCATGATCGTTGTGGAGAAGCTATGATGCACAGACATCGAACAATCAAGTGTCGATTACAAAATGTTACTTGGATCTGTGACGTCATACATGTTCTTCAGCTCTGTTTTGCAACCCGATTGTATCTACAGTTGCATCCAATATACAGTACTTACTCAACACAATGTGCGCTTTGGTTACAGTTCATTCTGTTGTGCATCGCCACCTACGAGGGCCAACCATCGTTATCACATCTGTCCGTGCCCGTGGTCGCCATTGCCAATGGATGCAGTCTGTTGCATTCAGCCGTACCCTTCTTCGTCTATCTCGTCTGCTCGAAACGATTTCGGTGCGCAAAACTGGCTTGCTAGTTAATATCTGCTGCAAAGCATGCTTTGCATTACTGTGCGCTGTTGAGTTAAAAGATTTAGTTAACTATGTACATACCGATACTATTGGACTAACCAAAAACTACAGTGTGTCAAATGTTCACCATGCCAAACAAAACACCGATGGATGACCGATCATTTATACCACATTATCCAAATTGGTGTCTTAGTCACGTATGACTGTCTAAATTCGAGCAGCGTGAACGTTGACCGATCAGCTTTGTGTGTGGTAACAAATTTTTCTGCCATCAAAAGGCCCCAACACAAGAAAGTCACAAGGTGGATCCGATTCGAATCCGATCACCCAGATGCATCTAGTTAACTGTTATCTGTTAACGAGTAACGTTGCAAACATCAACATAATCACTGCAGCAACATATTCGTGTCGATTGCCGGCCATCCATGTCATCGCGAACGCAGTCGATCCGATGAGAATGCGCGTACTCTCGAGTTCCGTTCAAGTCCGATGATACGTCGCGGCCAGGCCTACAGATCGACGTTGACCAACGACGATGATGGTGAACAGCAGCAGGAAACACAACGATTTCTGCCGCCCAATCACAAACAAAAGTGAATGGGCAGACGCGCCTCGACACATTTGACAAGACCAGAACATTTGACCCGGAACTGTGAAACCAAGCGATCAATTTTTTTCGTTGTGTGAGCGGCTGCTCTGTCCGCACTATTGTTGAAATTTATACGCGCTGGAGTGAAATTATTGTCTGTATATTGATCGAGTTTCCATGAATAAAAAATGTTTGTAAGTGGTATACTCGTGTACGCATACGTAGCACAACCATCGCGAGTAGTTGAGGCACTTTTTGTGTCCGCAACACACAACAGCCTTGCGAGTTTTAGCCTCAGCGGAACATGTTGCGCTGATGCAATTGAAAAATTGGAGTACAACTGCTGTACACCTAACGACAACTCGATCGACATGAATCTACAAAGGTCCCAGTCCCGGACGTCAGCTGTGAGCCTCATTTGATGCAAAGACCTGCAACACCAAAATATATTCCTTTCTACCTAGGTGTATGTATACATGTGCATCAACAGGTAGTCTCTTCCATTCTGACTAATCACAGCTTCACGCTTCAGTTCTCGCACCCCAAATTTCTGCCAGTCTCTACAAGCTAGCCACATACTGTAGGTAGCCCCGGCCAAATAATAAAGTGACTAAACATATTTTGGGAATCCGGACAATTAGCGACGGTGGCAACAACAAAGCACACCACAGACAATGGCAAGCAGGTGGCGGGTGGGGTGGCGCAGATGGGCCCGGGCACTTGGTAGTCTCATACGTATCGTGCGTTGCGATTGAGTATACTCAGTGAAAGCCAAATGTAGGTTATGTACCTACATAATGTGGTGCAAAGGTGTGCTGTATACGTTACCACAACAGTTAGCTAATGGAAACAGTGAAAAGCTATGGATGGATAGCCAGCTTTTTTATGTTGAGCACATTCCGTGTAATATAGCGTACACGGTGCGGTGCGGTATGCACATAATGTCAGTGTCGCAGCAAGCACAATTGGATTCGGAGTTCGTAAAATTTGCTCAAATTCTGGTAACTTTTAGTTTACGTGCTTGTGTTCTTTCATGTGTGCAGCTCCGGCACTATGCACCCAGTCGTCTTCTATGCTTCTTGCGCAAAACAGCATGCCCCCTTTGACTGCGACGAAAGTGCCCGTCCATGGGCCAAGCAACGTTTGGCAATAGAAAATCGATACATGGCGCTTTACAACAATGACAAGACCACAAATTTCAGTAAACTTCACGTTTTAAACCTATGTGCGTCACTGATTGATTATGCAATGCGGGAACACGCTAAAAATCTTCGTTTTAGTGAATAATTCAATCGCCATTTTTTTCGCCCGCCGCGATGCAAGTTTTACGTTACGGGATCACATGAATAATTAGCGCACGAGCGTACTCTATCGGATGAATAAAACATGCACAGACACAAACATTTGGCTTGTATTTTTCGGTTCCCCAGATGGATTGTCATGTTCGATCGAGTTTATTGCTGGTTTGGTTGGTAACTCGCTCAAGTGTATGTGCTCTTACATGTGACATATCAAACTTTAATCAGATACATACCTACATATGCGTGTAGCTGCCCATACATACATGGTCAGTCAGCGGCGCCCATGCACACGGAACAAAGTTTGTCAGTTAATGGGACCCGACACAAATTCCAAGGACGCGAATGTTATACAACGGACGCCGCGAAACGCCGGGAACCTAAGACTTTTTCGCCGCGCTCACATGAAACGACATAATACCTACGTACATATACCTATGTACTATAGCAGTCAACAAGTGAACCGCATTGACAATTCCAACGTCAGAATTGCATAGCGCAAAGCTAAATTAATGGGAAACATACTGCAGTGCGTTTGCTCGGCCGCCCGCCCCGAATTGTCATGTGATATGGCATGTTTGAGACCGTTTGGTTGCTTTTGAATATTAACGTTGCTATTGTTGAGAAAGTGATCAGTGTTTTATTCCCATCAGAAATGCTGTGGAATAGAAGTTTAGAGACACACCAACGAAATCAAACATCGCTGTTTAGCAAAAAATGGGTAATTCTCACGCAAAACGTACACAGATAAAACAATACTCTTTAGACTAGGGTGAATGATAAAGTTTGATTCTGTGAAACATCACTTTGCGAAAAGTGCCTCAGAAGAGTGGAATATGTACAGTAAAATTTGATTATACATTGAGAACCAGAGATGATCGAAATCAAACGTAAACTCGTCAGCAAAAGAGCACAGCACAAGTTAGAAGTGTTCAAATCAGATTGATTCAGAGACAAACGCCAAGCTTACATACTTTGAATTAGTTTGTCTTGATTCGAGTGTGGAATGTTCGATTCACAGACTTCTCAACTGATGATGCCGTTCGGCCCATCGTTTCTGTTTCTGTCGCTGATTGCAGAACCAGACGCGAACGACGTTCTTCTTCAGATCGAGTTTGTCGGCGATCGCCGCTATCTTCTCGCCACTCGGTCGCGGCTGCAACGCAAAGTACGCCTCCAACGATCGTTTCTCGGGCGCCGCAATCGACGTGCGTTTGCGTTTCTTCTCCATGTTTGGCAGAATGCCATTCGCGTCCGGCATTAACGCGTCCAAAGTCACGCCGGACAGTTTCAGTTTCGACGCTTCTTCTGCTTTCTCCAGCCACGAGTGCAGGATCGGTTTCAGTGCCACCTGCAAACATTTGCATGATGCGGTTGATGTTGCAGGTGGCAGTGCAACACACTGAGGTATGGGACAGAGTGAAGCATCAGCTGCACTGATAAATTCTGTGGTGAATACAGTCCACCCTCTTCACAGGGGACACCCGTAATTCTCGGTCACGATTAGCAACATTCACTATGAGCGATATCTGGTGATCGGATCGGATACGATGTGATCTGTCTTGGTCACGCATTTTTTGGAGATAAAGCTATTAAGAAATTTGTTGATGCCATTAATTTTGTCCAGCATAAAAGATGTTCCCGACCTAAAATAAATAACTGATCAGCTGGACGAAATTAGTGGCACCAGTAAATTTCTTAATATCCTTGCTGCAGGAATCACGGAAAGGCAAGACACGTGCGATCACCAAGTTTTATATTATATCGCCCTGTATGTATGTACAGTATAATGTAAAGCCGTGTAACGACAGATCAATTACCAAAATAGCGTAACCAAAGTAGTCCCGACAAAAAAAAACTCACTACGAGGAAGGCAGACTAATTGCAAGTTGACCAACAAGACCCCCAACCAAACTGACCATGTTGTTGTGCGAAAGTGTGAGCGATTCGAAACGACAGATGGTCGACTGAGACAAGGAACCGACGCCGGGCATTTTGAGGTGCGCCAACGCTTTGCCCACATCCGCCTGTACAAACAAATGGACACTCTGGTGTATGGCAGAGAATGCAATGGTTGGAAACAGCACTCGTTGTGACCCGACTTTAGGCATTGCGCCAGACAGGTCACAATATTCACTCAAGCCATAAGCACAGGCGGCGGGCAACGATACTGATTACCGAGCGACTGGTCTGTACCTGAGTAACGCCGAGTTTGATGCGTCGTTGCTTGAAATGTTCAGCGAATCGTTCCAACTCCCTCGGGTCGGTCTCCGGCTCCCCGGCCCCGATGACGACCGCAGCCGCCGCCGCTTGGGCCACTTGTGCGCCCGTGCTGTAACGAACTGTGCCGTTACCGCTGCTGTTGTTGGGCGGAGAACTGGACGCACCTGTGATTGGTGTGGGATTGGTGTTGATGTTGTTGTGGGAAAGTGTAAACATGGTCAGAGGACGTTCTCAACATCTTGTTGACTTTTACATCCCTCGCACACCGGTGATTTAAATCATGTGTTCGTTTTCCTAGCCGGACCTGTTATTCCCATCCCATCGGCATCCACCAGTCCCGTTATTCCCATCGAAGATAAAAACCTCAGATATCATATCTATACTTTTCGGAAACTGTCAACCGAACATGCCCGCCAATGGTGGCAGTGGCCAACAGTTACACCCACCTACGTAACCGTTCTGTAACCATTTTCGGCAATACGTTTAGATTATGACGTCTACCTGTTCCATTTATGGCAGTCGACATGACCGACACGGGCACGGACGTGACGTGGTATTGCGCGGCGAACGACGGATGGTGGAGCATCGACATCGTGTCTGAACCTGAAACATCAGGCAACATAGAACGTGCTGTCAAAAGTGTCCGTCGGTTCCCAGGATTCAACAAACATGATTCGAAAACCATTGCGTCCAAACGACCGACCTGCAGTGGCAGCACTCGACGGCGTCACCTGCCCGTTCGGACGATCGGTCGCGAAAATGCTGGTCGCGTGCGGTGACTGGTGCGCGTTTGAATCACTGCAAAACACCAGTCAATTCTTAGCCAGTACTCTTTTTCCTCCAATGAAACATCACGCAACTTCAATCTATAAGTATCACTCACGCGAAATGCATTCCAAAGTCGGCGGCGTGGGGTGGCGGCGGGAACGCGCTGGGCGGCGCGTAGAACATCTCGGCCGGTCGCAGCATGGCCGTGGTGCCGGCGCTCGTCGGTTTCATGTCGGCCGCCGTCGTCATGCCCGCGACCAACGCAGCCTCGGCACGCGCTTGTTGGAAGAAACTGTCGTCGAAACCACCGAACAGATTCGGCTGAAATAATGCATACCATGAATTTGGGCAACAGTTTTGAAATGACCGTGTCATACATATGTACACGTTTTCGCCCGTATTGTCGCGACACTAGATCTTGTCTCGTGTTTTATTTTTATTTGTTTTTTGGTCAACTTCATATACGTGCTCTGCATCCACGCAATAATGTACTGTAGCTTCATTGTGCATGCTACATACATGGCGCTTGTTATGGAAAATTCATGTCTCCCGCACGCGTGCATGTCCGCAAGAGCAATCATATTGTTTCATTCTTATCCACACACATCTTGCCAAAAGAAAGCATTTCTTGGGTCAAGGGCATAGCGGGAGTCGGGCAGGTCAAGAAAAAAGAAACCAGACCGGAATTTGAAGGTTACGCCACATGCGCGCACGCACGCAGCCCAAACCGTCAGCTGCAAAGCGGGCGCAAGCGCGTGCACAAGATTGTGTTCGTTGACGATGAGTGATGCTTTCGATTGAGATGTTGTCTAGCTCGTATGTGCGCATGCACAGAATCAAAAGTAGGCGTCACTTGTTTTTGTGCTATGTATTTACATTTACACAGGCATGGATTTTTGGTGATTTTGCAATTTGAGTATTACACCCTCAACCGCGAAGCTCGCGATTGAGCATTATGCGTTATGCTAAGTTTCCGTCTCGAAAAGAAACAAGGTTTTGAGTGTAAACGATGCGTTCGATTGATGCAGTTATAAAATGTGTCACTCATTCACAGAAATAAATTATGAAGCACCTTAGACGTCTTTGCACGCACAGTAACTTGAATAAAACACCAATTAATCAGCGGATAAAGCCTGCCGAACACTGCGGCGACTGACCGGTGCAGCATTGACCATGGCGGCATGGCGTCGGTAGGCCGGCGGCGGCGAGTAGCATCTGCCGTTCACATTGACGGTCGTGCCCGGCTGTGCACTGGGCGTGTTGTGCTGGGCGCCGAACGCAGCCGCGTAGAGACGTTGCGAGACGATCGGATGCGTTTGTGGAATGTTGAATGCGGTCGAGACGGAGATGGTGCCGTTGGCCGATGCGGACGGCGACATGCCGGCCGCCTGGTTCGCAGCCAGACTCAGATCGGCCGGCGATTGCATCGCGACTGCAAGTAGTGCAACGATTGGGTCTCACTCAGACTAGCATTAATGAACCGAACTTTACATCGGTTTATAGAACCAGTCACAAAAGTTAGTCAGGCTTTATTACACTGCCTCGATTGTATATGCATAGAACTCTTGGTATTTGCCTGGGCATACCAATCTTATCAGGATAGAACAAAGAATAACTTGAAAAAAGCGAGACCTACAAAATTGTAAATTTATATTTTCAGCTCAATTCACACCCACGGAAAGAAAGAACAAAAGAACCCCAAAAATGTGACGAGCGATTAAGCCGGTGTCAGGATAAATAATTGAAACTGTGCTCAATAATACAACAGCCGTTTGATACCTGCAAATGCAAATGGCCGTCGTCGGCCGCAAATTGGGCTCATCCGCCGCAACACGCATGACTACCGTATGAAATGGGCGGAGTCGGTCGGTGATTGGCCGGCTGAACGAGGCCCCGAGTCCAACAGGTCTCTCGCTAAAATTGTATTAGCCGTTTATTGGATGTGTACATTTGTGGTCGACGATAATTAGGCCCGAATTGTGCGTGCACAGCTACACATGCGTGTATATATGAAGCTGATGTTTCCGTTGTGGAGCAGCATCACACAGATGTTCAACTGCAAATCATACATATTGTCGACACAATTGGCTTACACTGCGCTGCGGCAGCGGATGTCGCATAAACACAAACAAAAGGAAAAGGATACGACATGACACACATATGGGACAGGAATATACACGTGAATGCATGGTACTAAGCACAAAGCAGTGACCTGATCAGGCGCAATGTGTCGCGTTTTAAGCCGGTGTACGTGCGTGCAAAAGAGTGCACCATACGGCAGTACGATGACACATGCGTGTTGTGCTTGACAGAGTTCACACTGCATTCATGTGACCGCGCGCTGCACACAAAGCACGATGTTAGCTGTTGTTGTCCGTTACCACAACCTGCTGCGTGCGCCCTCAGTCAATGAATTAGCGCTCATTTCTCATTTAGATATGTAAGGTGCATGCCAGTATGCCACAGGGATTCAAACAGACATCGGTTTTTTCATCACAAACAAGACAAGGTACATAAATGCACCGCGATGCGTTCACTTGCTTGGCAGAGAAACAAAGTATGACTGTCTTGTTGGTTCGAAACAACCACATCCACAAACTCAGATTCTTTGTGGTAAGCCTGAGCCTGCAAATTTTTGAGGTTCGAAAGAGAATGGAACATTTGAACAAAACCAGGCTTAGTTTGAGTGTGGCTAACTTGTGGTTTAATTACCCGTTGCCCTCTCTCACTCACTTGCACTTTTGTGCACAGAAGTGATGTTTTATTCGAGCAATAAGATCTGCCCAAGGTCCTTTTTAGGTCAATTGGGCAGAGGTGTTTGCACCGACGCGGCCTGGTACCTCGCCTGTCTGTGAAAACAGGCCGAAACGGGTTAAACTCACTTCTGCTACATTATTAGCAAGATCACCTTCAGGTAAGAAAAAAGATCAGAAGTCAAAGGGACCTGCAGCAAAAAAGCCTGAAATTAAGGTTAACCCGAACAATAAACCACAAATAACTAATTTTTGACACCCTGCGGTACTAAAGACTCGAAATATCAGTCGATTTGAGTCATCTGAAAATAATGCCACAATGCAATTAGTGTTTGGTTCCAACTGCGAATGTGCAAGGACAGCTTCGAATCCACACAATCTACAACACCTGAACAACACTCGGACGGCAGACTGAAAATGTAGCAGAACCAGGTATGTGCATAAATCGAAGTCGAAAGTGCTCACGAACAGGCTTGGGAAACTGAAAAGAAGTCTGGCCGAAGCGAGTCCAACACAAGTGTGCCTGCGTGCACCAAAGGCAGCAGCCGTGTAAAATAATAATGCTTGCAGCACGCTGCTGGTTGTTGGTGGTTGTGGTGTGCGTCGAATAAATAAACTATGAGTGACTTTGGAAGCAGCGACACACAAGCTCGGGTGCATTGTACATGCACGTCGGATTCGTGAATTATGTAAACCACATTACATTTGGCTGCTGCCCCCACCGTTGTATGTGTCGCTTTGAGTTTTGTGCATTGTATGTATGTATGACGACGACGACAAAGTATGCATGGCTTTTGGGTTATTATTCATTCATTAAGGCCTGTCGTTTCGTGTAGAATGTCATTATGTGGGCTTGACTTGATTTAGGACTGCCGCTGCGGCAAGTCGTTGGGCTCGGACCACATTGTGTCATGTGTGCCCATGCTTTGTGATGGCAACTTGCTTCTTAATGTTACGGGTCACCAGCACCTATGTTTTGTTCACATCTCCGTGCACGTCCACAGGTCACCTTTTGTCTTACGGTAAGTGATGACCAGGCGCATCACACTCATTTTGAGAGGTTGGGATGTCCGCGTATTACGGTACCTTTCGAAGACACTTTGTCGTGCGGTGCACATGCCCGTTGGATTAATTGCGGGGGTTGGCCGAGCATTGGGAATCTCCTGAACTTTATTGATGAGGACCCCACTGACATTTGGATCTGTGTAGCAGTCCCCTGCACAGCGTATATATCGTCCTCATTCATCTGCGTCGATTTTGGGGCTCACGCACGTAAAAATGCGAACGATAGCTATATGGCATCAGGATCGGACTGGCTGGCGCTCGCGCACAGGAAACTGGCCATAACATCTTGCATCACGACATTTTGTGTGACACAACATCGGCAAACAACATGTTTTCTATTAATCTTTAATGAGACCATTATGGTCCGAGCTCTTTCCTGTGGTGGGCTCGCGATGGCATCTTTGTGACACGACGACGACGACGATACAGAATGCGTAGGTATCAAGCTCTTACCAGCGAGTACAGGATATAATGTAGGCATGTATATATCGTTCGCGTGTTAGCTGGCTTGTGAGACCACATTGCGTACATGGGAAACAATCGGGGGTGCACTCAGACGCGGGACACAAACGGGCGCATGTGAGGACCACACCCCACCCGAACAAACTCCTGCATCCATAACGAATGTGAATCAGTGCGCTTGTCTCTGTAACGCGTCCGCAGGCCAGTCCATCCATCTCAATTCTCCATTAAGTGAAGTATTCCGCGCCTTAGCGCACCAGCCGTAAGACATCCCAACAACAAGGTACAGTAACCCGTCAGCAGGTCTGCTTCACACCACCATCTGAATACCACTCAGTGTTAATGAGATTTATGTCCGTGCCTGTTTCACGACTTTAATTGCCTGATTATATTGATTGCAGTGAGACACATCAGAATCATGCTTGTTTACTGTTATGTATGTACCTATGCATTGCACACGTGACCAAAAGTGTGGGTAAAGCAAAGCAAAAGTGTGTGTGCATCATCCACAAAGCAACACAAATGTGTCCCGTTGTTTTCGTATCGTTCGCGTGCGAGTTCTGCCCATATATTGGATCAGACAAGGTCAACAGAACGTGGTGCACTAATAATAATAACCAGTGGGATTGATTCCAAATTATTTTATTTCTGCGCAGTTAGATACACCAATTCAATTTGCATGCGCTGCAGACACTAAAACATGACACATAATGTACCATACAGCAGATGCACCAACGGGTTCGAAGGTGTCCAACTGCACCTGTTGTGAACTGCGAATGCACAGTTCCGAATGAGCATCCCGCCCTACAAAACCCTTGGGGTCAATTTAACATCGCTGTTGAGCGAGTGCACCGATTTTAATGACACGGCATGTGCCCAATGGAGCGTGTTGATTACGATATGGGTATACTGACTGCACGTACATGTACATGGAGGCGCACTGGGCACAAGGTCACATGTCATCATGTCGCACTCTGACCGATCGAGTGACCGTAACTTGCCTACTTCCGGGCGATGGTGAAGCTCCAGTTTAGAACAGCACAAATTGAGGACAACTCGCGATAAGGTATAATAAAAATTATGATATCCCATGTGGTCCAAAGGGAATTCAACAGATAAGTACCAGTGCACAGTGCACACTACTATCCCGGGTTTGCTCCACCATTAAATACAAAATAATTAAAATAATGTGCCGAATATTATGTGGCAACCACTAATTCATTTGCGATAACAATCCAGTAATGTTCACAATTCAAGAACAAGAGTTATTTGCACGCTAAAACGCTAACAGAAAGTTTGCTGTGTTTCTCTGGAACTCAAAGATTGAAGGAGACTCCAGATATGGCATAAGACTGTACGATATTATGTATCTTAGTCAAAAGACTGGCCGTCCTTTTCACTGAATCCTCCAGCGACCAGTTTGCCTTCTTTGTAAACGGCCTTGATCAACTCGCGATGACAACCGAATCTGAAACAAATACAGATCGTCTGATGTTGCCTGATCCTGGAGCTTATAGCCATGGTGACCATTCACCAATCTGCAAGCTGAATACGTTCTGCGGATCAGCTAAACGGTAAGCGAGCAACCGTCCCACCCAAAGCATGGAGCTGTCAACACCAACCCCATACTGTAGGTATATAATTGCATTACGAACACGCTTGCGCAATGTGTAACAGTCGTGCTGGATGGAACGTGCCCATGGGTGCAGATAATTTCGAGCAACGTAAAGTTGTTCCCCTTCCATCGATGAATAGGTACTATAGTTGTCTGTCCTGGTGGCCGAAATTATGTTGTGTGGACGAGCATTTCAACCCAAAAGTTTATGACGCATTGATACATTTGCAGAAT
>JASAMV010005056.1:0-32430 GCA_030248065.1 Rhynchonema sp. JSB1_4
GGTGCCAGAATCCAATTTTCAGGTGCCATGGCACCTAAACTTCGCTAATAAACACTGGTTTCTTGTTTCTCTTTCGGAGGTAACACAGAAAAATCGCAAACTTTGGTGAAAGTTGTTACTTCTTCTTCGTCTTCTTCCGCTTCGTCGCCAAACGATAACAGGTTGAAGTTTCTGAAACATTTTAACTGTGTCTCAATATTAAGCCAGATAGGGCGAGGCGATCGAAAATGGAGAGACGATGACCCGATAAAGAGGTCATGTAAATCACAAAAACACAATTCTCAACACCAACTTTGTAGCCTTAGCAGTCGCCTTCTTTTTCTCCGCCTCGTGTCCGTGTCGTTTCGGCTTCTTGATCACTCGCGGTTCGATGTCCGGAAACGGGTTGTTGATAATCTGCAGAACAATGTAGGGCTCATTTCGGTGCGACCACACACGATCCCTGGTCTGCGCAAACATCGCTGGAACGGCAGTGCACTGGCACACGCCAGAAACGTGTGCTGCAAAAAACCAGTGCGCACACAATCAATCTGGCTGTTGTTTCACAGTGTAATACGAGACCTACTTGAATATCCCGGGTACCATACGAATTACAGCTGCTCAGCTCGCCCTCGCGGTGACATGTGCCTCTCAAGTGATGAACCACAAACAACGGAACCTCCATCTACAACCCTCTAACCTCAACACTATTGATTTTATGCGGATGCGCCGGTCGCTCATTCTTGTCCACTTGACACTCGGCCATCTTCAACATGTTGTAGAGCGTGTTGCCCACCACCTAAAATGCCAAATGCACCACACTACAGTCCAAGCTCGTCATGATGAACCTAGAACCTCGAGGTAGTGACTCTCTCGCTCTGCACTCGGTGAATGACAGTTTGATGGTACGCAATCACCTGATCACAACGAAAAACGGAGTCAAATGACGATCATTATACAAAGAGGCGACAGGTCACCCACCAACGTTTCAACAAATAACCATCGAACAACTAAGAGTGAACCTTTCCAAAGATCGTGTGTTTCTTATCCAAATCGGGTGTCTTGTCGAGCGTGAAGAAGAATTGCGATCCGTTATCGTCCTTGCCAGAGTTGGCCATCGCCACCAGCCCGCGACGCGCGAATTTGAGACGCTGGTGGAATTCGTCCTAAAAAAAAACAACAACATGACATTATCGCTTTTTTTCGATCGGATCATGCCAATCTTCATGTGCACGACAGCAGTGTGTGACAGAGCTGGGGTTAGAGATCGGGGAGGGGGGTGCCCGACATCTGGAACTTCCCGACGACACCCGACAGCGAGTTTTTGCACCAAAAACAGACAAACTTTTGCTCATTTGCCTCATTAGCGTAAATGTTAGGCTCAACTTACTGTATTCAAGCGTGATTCACGAGAGCGTGAGTGCGTCAAGTAATTGTCAATGCCAAAAGGACAACTGATATACGTATCCGTTCATCCTCCATTGAAAATTTTCGACTACCCAGTACACAGGTTGTGCCAGCATAACTACTCTACTGACTGACTGCATGTTTGATCGCGCCTGCTCCAATTGTCAGACTTTTATACAGTACGGAATCTTGTCGCGACGATTATGTCACTATAAAAGGCTCGACGGTATAGTCTTTCCTTGTTACATTGTTCCAAACACCCACTCAACGTGCGATCCAGTTGCTCCAAGCTAAGGTCGAAATTGTGCGATTGACCTTGAAAATGCAAAGAAAGAGAAATCAGACGTCACACGCCACGTAAGAAGCCGGCGCACGAAACAATGTTTCATGCTTCTGGTGACGTTGGCAGCGTGCACGTCAGGTGTGATTTCTCTTTCTTTGCATTTTCAAGGGGAGTCGTGGGCCTTCGACCTCAGCTAGGAGTTGGCTTACAACGTTGACACGGCTTCCTTTGACTTGCATAAAAAGGAAATACTATACGTACCCTGAACGGCCGTCCATATATCGACTCGCCGCCCGCCCCGGTTCCGGTCGGATCCCCGCCCTGCACAATGAATCCAGGCACAACCCGGTGGAATATCGTCCCATCGTAATAGTGCTCCATGCACAACTGCACAAAGTTGCGACACGCTTTCGGGCACTCCTTTGACCATAGCTCAATATCAATGTCGCCCACCGTCGTGTTCAGGCACACCTGCGGTTATTTATTTATATAAGCATAGTGAAACATTAACCGATTAGATTCGAATCACGGAGCAGTGAGCACAGCTTTTCTGTATAATTGAAAAAAAATTTTATGAATGGGATTTTGAATGGCCGATTTCGGAAACCTACGAAATGAAATGACCTAAAACAAAACGTTTTATAGTGGCAAAGTTTCACTGACACTATTGTGTTTGTATTGTTGCGTAGATTTGCCAATAGAAACTCAGAACTATATTCATCATAGCTACGGAGTAAAATTTCACAAAGGAGTTGCGATATATCATATTATGATAAGATTAATTAATCTCTGACCAACCTTGCCTGAAGTAGAAGGTTCCAAAATGTAGATGTTACTCATTTTCGAAACGAACAGATTTTTTTTGAACTGCAATAACTAGTTTCACTCTTTTCGTTTGCATCAACATGGTGTCCCGATTCCAAATATAACTCGTAAGCGTGGATAAAACCGTATTTCATTTCGAGAAATATCTCGAGAAATATTACATCGAATTCGCATGATTATCATTTTATGCATGTTCGTTCGTTATTTAGGCGAAGACGATGTGATGAGTGATGAACAAACTTTTAAATCAGCAAAGACAACTAACAAAAACAGAAATCAGACCTAAAATACAAAATCGACCAGAAACAAACGTCAAAAAAAGTAAAAAACTAAAAAAATCATTGCAATCAAACACATAAAAAAGTAGTAACAACGAAGAGGAGAGCAAGATGACGGAAGAAAGATCTAAACTAGAACATCAAAAGTTTGGAATTATGTATACACGTTAGCAGGCGGGGCAACCAACGCACAACAAGACAACGCAAAAAAACCTGTAAAGTTGGGATCTAAGCATCTCAATGCTGTAACGGTACTCGTAATAAAAACATTCTACTGTAGCACAGATTGAAATCAACACAGTACATATGTATTCCGGCAATGAAGCCCCGTGTTCCTAATCGTGATGTGAAACATCAGTTAGCATGTCATGCGCCAACAACCTGTATTTCACACGATGGACTGTAACGCAATGAATGACCAACAGAGATTATTTGGAGCACGACTGTTTGATACGTCAGTAGCTGCTGGACTACCAAACAACGAGTAATATTTTAAATATTACGCAAAACAATAATGATTATCGAGCAAAGAACATGCGCACACAATTTGTACAAACCTATCAAAGAACTGCTATCAAGACATTTCCCGGATTATGTTTTCGCAAGAAAATGCTCGCGTGCGATCATGCAAATCAATCGACAAATCAATCAATATCCACGATGTTTATACACGGCGTACGGTTGACCATCCGATCCTATTGAGATTGGGCCTTTGTGCACACGATGGAACACCGACGCGCCTCGTTTCAGGCCGTTCTGCAGAACATAGAAATAATTCGCACAAAGTTTTAAAAAATGATTTCAGTGGTCATAATCAAGCCCAAGTGAGCAACGAGTATGCCTGTGTTGTGTTTGTGTTCGTGCATTTCGAAATCAAGCTCAGCTGACGGTTGAATTTTTTTGTTACACGCGAGTAACATAGTGAGTGGAAATTATCATTTGAGCACCTGCTCATTTCATTTATCATGTATACTACTTTCTGACCACTCTTTTTACATGACCAAGACTGCGAAATCGAAACAGTGAAAAGAGCATTTTTCAACTTTCAAATAGAAAGTCCGAGAAGCCCCCCACTCACCGCGTCCTTCAAGTAATTGTAGCAATCCTGCCAGCTGCCAAACGCTGGTGTGAATGGCTGAGAGCCGATCGCTAGCCTGACACAGAGAATTAAATAAAATAAATAAACGGAAAAAGTCTCGGATGTGGTGTAAATCGGGCAACGGGTAAAGTGGGATCCATTTATCTCTTTAGTGTGCTCGAAACAAAAAATAAGAGAACATATACATACATATTTGCAAAAACACAATTTTCTCACAAACAACAATACTCTTTGCCCAAGTTCGACCTGTAACTGCACCATGTCACCGTTGGAACGCGCGCAACCAAAATTATTCAACACCAAGCAAGATGACCGGCCACGAAAAAAATCGGCGAGGAGGCTGTGGTCGTGGATAAAAATTTGGCGAAAAAATTGCCACAAATCTGAAAAGAACAACGAGAATGACTCGCCTAGTGCCATTGACGGCCATGACGGTTGAGACAAGCTGCAGCGGATAGAACAGTGAATTGACAATGAACGGCACGACCGACTTCATGACACGATGTGACCCTCCAACGGGCTCCCAATCGTCATCATCCACGTCCGGGTCCGGCTCCTGCGATGAACAAGTACATGTTGTTCGCACAGTCCATCCTCTTTGGGATTACACGGACATGGAAATTTCGTTTACAAAAGTAGTATTTTGCTTTCCGCTGTGTGCATTTTGGGATTGTACAGCAATAAACCAGAACCATAAAGTTCCAATACTTGCCGTCATGTATCTGACATAGAACCGGTCCACCGCATATACGCCGGCGTATCCGGCCCAAACAATTCCCAGTTCGCCACGATTCGATTTTTATGTAGGGGTGGGGATTAAGGGATATTTTTGCGGGATTATTAGACAGTTAGTGTAAGTATATAAAATCAATCCGGCTTAATCATATTTTTATTTTATTCACGCTTCTCATTTTGGGACATTTGTTCGTTTTAGCGCTCTCCGTCTGTCTGGATTGTTGCGTCGCCGGCGTATATCGTGCCGGTTCTATGTCAGATAACGCAAGTATGGATTTATGGTTCTGGTTTATTGTGTATCCCAAATCAAAGAAGCAAAATATCCTTTGTACGAATTTCCATGTCCCTGATAATCCCAAAGAGGATGGCTGTGCGCACATGTACTTGTTCCGCAAGCCGACCCGACGGGGTGCGATTGGACCGTTGGAGGTAATCGTTCATGAGCGTCGGCCGTTCATTGTCAATTCACTGTTCTATCCGCTGCAGCTTGTCTCAACCGAGCCGCATCTAGCTAGTATTCTCGTTGTTCTTTTAGATTTTGGCAATTTTTGCAAATTTTATCCACGACCCAGCCTCTCGCTGATTTTTTTCGTGGCCGGTCATCTTGCTTGGTGTTGATATTTTGGTTGCGCCGTTCCAACGGTGACATGGTGCAGTTACAGTCGAACTTGGGCAAAGAGTATTGTTGTTTGTGAATTGTGTTTTCAATATGTATGTATATGTTCTCTTATTTTTTGTTTGAGCACACTAAAGAGATAAATGCCCACTTACCCGTTGCCCGATTTCACCATCGAGACTTTTTGTTTATTTATTTTATTTAATTCTCTGTGTCAGGCTAGCGATCGCTCTCAGCCATTCCACCAGCGTTTGCAGCTGGCAGGATTCTACAATTACTTGAAGGCGCGGTGAGTGGGGGGCTTCTCGACTTTCTATTTGAAAGTTGAAAATGCTCTTTTCACTGTTTCGATTTCGAGTCTTGGTCATTTAAAAAGAGTGTTAATAAAGTAGTATAAATTATAAATGAAATGAGCAGGTGCTCAAATGATAATTTCCACTCACTATGTTACTCGCGTGTAACAAAAAAATTCAACCGTCAGCTGAGCTTGATTTCGAAATGCACGAACACAAACACAACACAGGCATACTCGTTGCTCACTTGGCTTGATTTGACCACTGAAATCATTTTTTAAAACTTTGTGCGAATTATTTCTATGTTCTGCAGAACGGCCTGAAACGAGGCGCGTCGGTGTTCCATCGTGTGCACAAAGGCCAATCTCAATAGGATCGGATGGTCAACGTACGCCGTGTATAAACATCGTGGATATTGATTGATTTGTCGATTGATTTGCATGATCGCACGGAGCATTTTCTTGCGAAAACATAATCCGGGAAATGTCTTGATAGCAGTTCTTTGATAGGTTTGTACATTGTGTGCGCATGTTCTTTGCTCGATAATCATTATTGTTTTGCGTAATATTTAAATATTACTCGTTGTTTGGTAGTCCAGCAGCTATGACGTATCAAACAGTCGTGCTCCAAATAATTCTGTTGGTCATTCATTGCGTTACAGTCCATCGTGATACAGGTTGTTGGCGCATGACATGCAACTGATGTTTCACATCACGATTAGGACCGGGGCTTCATTCCGAATACATATGTACTGTGTTGATTTCAATCTGTGCTACAGTAGAATGTTTTTATTACGAGTACCGTTACAGCATTGAGATGCTTAGATCCCAACTTTACAGGTTTTTTTGCGTTGTCTTGTTGTGCGTTGGTTCCCCGCCTCTCTGTATACATAATTCAAACTTTTATGTTCTAGTTTAGATCTTTCTTCCGTCATCTTGCTCTCCTCTTCGTTGTTACTACTTTTTTATGTGTTTGATTGCAATGATTTTTTCTAGTTTTTTTTGACGTTTGTTTCGTTATAGCGCTTATACTATGTGTTGTGATAAACTTTTATATCAGCAAAGACACAAAAAAAAAAAGAAAACAAAAAAGAAAAAACGTTTTTAACAAAAACAGAAATGCAGACCTAAAATACAAAATCAACATCAATAAAGACCAGAAAAACAAACGTCAAAAAAGTAAAAACTAAAAAAAAAAAAAAACCCGCCAAAAAACAAAAAATCATTGCAATCAAACACATATAGGAAAAAAGTAGTAACAACGAGAGAGGGGAGAGCAAGGGATGACGGAAGAAAGATCTAAACTAGAACATCAAAAGTTTGGAATTATGTATACACGTTAGCAGGCGGGGCAACCAACGCACAAAAGACAACGCAAAAAAACTGTAAAGTTGGGATCTAAGCATCTCAATGCTGTAACGGTACTCGTAATAAAAACATTCTACTGTAGCACAGATTGAAATCAACACAGTAATATGTATTCCGGCAATGAAGCCCCGTGTTCCTAATCGTGATGTGAACCATCAGTTAGCATGTCATGCGCCAACAACCTGTTATTTCACACGATGGACTGTAACGCAATGAATGACCAACAGAGATTATTTGGAGCACGACTATTTGATACGTCAACAGCTGCTGGACCACAAAACAAAGAGTAACATTTTAAATATTACGCAAAACAATAATGATTATCGAGCAAAGAACATGCACACACAATTTGTACAAACCTATCAAAGAAACTGCTATCAAGACATTTCCCGGATTATGTTTTCGCAAGAAAATGCTCGCGTGCGATCATGCAAATCAATAGATAAATCAATCAATATCCACGATGTTTATACACGGCGTACGGTTGACCATCCGATCCTATTGAGATTGGGCCCTTGTGCACACGATGGAACACCGACGCGCCTCGTTTCAGGCCGTTCTGCAGAACATAGAAATAATTCGCACAAAGTTTTAAAAAATGATTTCAGTAGTCATAAACAAGCCCAAGTGAGCAACGAGCACCTAGTGTGCCCGTGTTGTGTTTGTGTTCGTGCATTTCGAAATCAAGCTGAGCCGGCGTTCGAATTTTTTCTGTTACACGCGAGCAACATAGTGAGAGCGAAAATTATTATTTGAGCGCCTGCTCATTTCATTTATCATGCATACCACTTTCTGACCACTCTTTTTACATGACCAAGACTGCGAAATCGAAACAGTCAAAAGAGCATTTTTCAACTTTCAAATAGAAAGTCCGAGAAGCCCCCCCCCCCCCACTCACCGCGTCCTTCAAGTAATTGTAGCAATCCTGCCAGCTGCCAAACGCTGGTGTGAATGGCTGAGAGCCGATCGCTAGCCTGACACAGAAAATTAAAAAAAATTAAATAAAAAAATGTCGCAGATGTGGTGGAAATTGGGCAACTGGCATCCATTTATCTCTTCAGTATGCTCGAAACAAAAAAAATAAGAGAAAATGCATACATATTATTTGCAGAAGCACAAGTTTCTCACAAACAACAATACTCTTTGCCCAAGTTCGACCTGTAACTGCACCATGTCACCGTTGGAACGCGCGCAACCAAAATTATTCAACACCCAAGCAAGGTGACCGGCCACGAAAAAAATCGGCGAGGAGGCTGTGGTCGTGGATAAAAATTTGGCGAAAAATTGCCACAAATCTGAAAAGAACAACGAGAATGACTCGCCTAGTGCCATTGACGGCCATGACGGTTGAGACAAGCTGCAGCGGATAGAACAGTGAATTGACAATGAACGGCACGACCGACTTCATGACACGATGTGACCCTCCAACGGGCTCCCAATCGTCATCATCCACGTCCGGGTCCGGCTCCTGTGATGAACAACTACATGTTGTTCGCACAGTCCACCCTCTTTGGAATTATGCAGGCATGGAAATTTCGTTCACAAAAGTACTATTTTGCTTTCCGCTGCGTGCATTTTAGGATTGTACAGCAATAAACCAGAACCATAAAGTTCCAATACTTGCCGTCATGTATCTGACATAGAACCGGTCCACCGCATACACGCCGGCGTATCCGGCCCAAACAATTCCCAGTTCGGCCAGCAGATTCGGCATGAGACCGCTGAAAACGTTGCAACAAAATGTTCCCACAGTAAAATGAGAAGCGTGGAATAAAATAAAAATATGATTGCAAGCCCGGATTGTATTTCGTATGCATACTTTACACTGAACTCGTGCTAAATAGAATTCTACGGCGACCAAGAAATGCATTCGACCCTTTTTAGCAGTGGCAACCACGTCCGGCAACTCCACTAACGATAAAGAATGTCCGAACTCGGTGGCGTATCAACGAAAAGACTGGGAACCAAACAGTCGTTTACTCATCAAATGCATAAGAGGCCCCATTAAACAAGAGTCAGGAAGATTGTACAACACCAACAAATATCAACAAAGTTACGGTACTGACGAGAACAATCCAGGCAGTCCTTCTTCGCGATAGATCTGTGTGAACGCTTGGAATACATTCTGATATTCCACCTCGCCGCCGACGAATTGAGCCATTTTACGAATCATGATCACTGAAAACGAACAGGATACCGTGAAACAGTGGTGTCGTTGGGGGGGGGGTTGGGGGGGGGTTACCCCCCCTGGTATGGGGTATGGGAAATCGGCCGGGGGTATGGGGTATGGGAAATTTTTCACTTTTGGAACAAGCACCCCTCAGAAATGACTTTTTGACCCCGAGAAGTACCAAAATTGGCCACTTTTCGTCCAAAAATGTCAAAAATCGCTTACTACCGCAAGAAAACTCTGTTTTAAGCACTTTTTAGAGCAATTTAGGCACTTTTAGAAGATTTTTGGGGTCATTTTTTTTCCAAAACCCCCAGCCTCGGGGATGGGAAATTTTTGAGTTTTTGGGGGTATGTATGGGAAATTTCCCGAAAATTGGGCTGGGTATGGGAAAATTTCGATTTCTCAACGACACCACTGCCATGAAATATAATTTACAGTCCACCCTGTTCACGACATAGATAAAACTTAAAGTTTCGTGTGCTACAAAAAGAATGTTCACCATAGACAATTAGTGGACGCGGAATAAGCGACCGTTTGGGAACACAGCTTTCGGTCACAGGGCAGCCAATGATCCATTACTGTCCAAACATCCCACACCGTGTCACTCACTGTAAACCAAGGTGCACGCGAATCCAACCTTGAAAGGGTCGCGCAATCACACATCCAACAGCTTTGGCGAGCGATTCCCTCATGGCCAACCGACACATCCGTCGCATTGCCTGATCGTTGGTCAAATCGCGTTGTGCCGTGTCCTCCAATTCAGGCGTACCGCCACCGAAATCCGGCCAACGACGGTCCAACCACTGCAGTTAGGGAAAAAATGTTTTGTGTTTTTTTGTGGTAAATTTTTGTGACGACTTTCGTTTTTTAATGGATTACCGGCAGGCGGCAATGATAATGCAATGTGGATAATGGAGACGTGACTAGTCAGGCACCAATCGACTGACATTACTTGATTTCTTCGAACGGGGACTTTATGTAATTGGATAACAAAACATGATCCTGAATTGTAGAAGCTCATCAATGGACTAATTTCAGTGACCGTTTTGTCACAATTCAGACACGAAACGTCAGAATTGCGAGTACAAATTCCATGAACACGCAGAATCTTCAAGTACAACTGAGAATATCCACCCGTAATAAACAAAACATATCAAAAATATCAAACTCACAATCGAGCTGTACACAGCGGCCACCGCCCCGAACACATTGCCGCACAGCGCTGCGTCCAAACCCGTGTAACAGCCGACCAGGCCCTGTTTCTTGTAAATATGACGAACTGCAATTGAAGAACGGTTAGAATTTTCAATATATAATGAAAAAATAATGGCAATAAACCAACTGTATCTGAATCCATGCGGCAGATAGTAGACGTTGGAACCAAATAGATAGAATTCACGACCTGACACCAGCGCGATCGGTTCGTGACCTAGCTGCAAATTGTCGCCAAATTAGACAAAAAACCAATTGTTTGTTTACCCAGGATTTTTTTTTGGGGGGGGGCTCATTTTGGTGAGGCGGGGGAAGAAATGTAAGGGGGAGATACTGTACTTTCGTGGGGATTAAATTTTTATGGGTCAAAAAAGAACAAAAATCGCGCGATTCGCATTTTGGCTGATCTTTGCCCATTTTGCACCGAAAAAGGACCTGGGGGGGTGAAATTTGAGAGAGATACCGTACCAGAGAGGGGAGATACCGAATTAGCGAAGGGGAGATACTGTGCATTTGCCCCCCCCCAGCTACAGCACTGTAACTATTGACAGTACCAAAACAGTGATCAATTTTCATGCATTCAGCAGTTCCCATAACAAGCCGAATACTATGGGGACAAATGCGATCAGGGATTGTTTCAACCAAATTTACCAGCCACTGGCTGGTAAATAAAACTTCAAGTCTCCTAGATTTCAGGCTTATTAGCCAATTGGCTGGTAGAATTCCGAGGTTTATCACCGCTGGCTGGTGGATTTCCGGATATATTACCAGTTAATGGCTAGTGGACGAATTTGAAACGAAATCTCTTAAATGCAATGAAAAGGGCACGACAGTGTAGTTCCTGGTCCGAAGGGGGAACAGGCGGTACCCCCTTTTTTCGGAGGGGGAACAGACGTACCCACCTGGGGGGGAGGACCCAAATTTGGAGAAAAGTCATTTTTTGAGGTCGAAAATTTGGCTCATTTTTGCCCCTTTTAGGAAAAAATCTCAATAAAAAGGGTATTTTGGCGATTTTTGACGACATTGACCTAAAAATCACTCATTTTATGCCTAAAGATGCCTATTTTAGGCCAAAATTTGCCTATTTTAGGTAAAAATTGGGGGAGCAGACGTACCCGGAGAGGGAACAGTGGGGCAGGCGTACCATGGAGGGGGAACAGACGTACCCGAGGGGGACCCCCTCCCCCCAGGAACTACACTGGGGCAAGATAAGATAATGCGATCTTAAGTGTGATGATGCTGAATCAAAAAGCACGCCAGCAACCTGTTGCAACGTCTTGCTGTACACAAACGGATGTGCGAATGAGCCAATGACGATGCGTTGTGCGGCCGCCTGACATTTCCGTTTGAACACCTTGGCTGCCTCCTCATCTTCCATCATATAGACCCCTTCGTCAATATCGCTGTGACCGCCCTTCGGTGTGGATGTGGCGTGCGAAGGCATTACACCACACGATTAGTTTGTGGAAGGATATTGATGCGAGACAAGTCACGCACGGTTGATTTTCTGAAAAACTGGAGCTTGCATCACAAAGTAAAAGCAAGCGTTTTTTTCAGCAGTTTCAGTTTGCTTTCACTGACAGACGCCAAGTAATCGTCAGTGCAAAAGGCAGCGGACAGACACGGAATAGCTAACGGACTCAAGAAGTATCACCAGATCAAAAGCTGCGGATGGAAAAGAACCCGAAAAAAACCGGGTCCGTGTTTTTGGACCGAAAATAAATTTCCGTGAAAAAAAAACCGGGCAAAATTTTCTCCTATTTTTTTGCCAAAAAGTGACGTCTTTGACCCTTATTTTACAACGTTCTGGAGGTTCGTCAACGCCGAAGTGCCATTTAGAGGCTTAGAACGAGGGAACTTGGAGCAGTTGACATGTCTTCAGTAGCACATCGTGTCTTTGCACCATGCTTCACATCAGTTTTTAAAGTCAAAATACCCTGTACCTGTTATTTGATACCCTGTACTGGAAATTTATCCTCTGGAAATTTTTCGGTTTTTTCCACAAAATATAAAGAACCGGTTGTTTTCGCAACTAGAACCAGATCATCTCTGATCAGGTTGCACAGTATACACACATCGTGTGGAAATAAAGTCACCACCACCAAGCATTTTCAGCAACCAACCAACGCCATTTATCGTCAAAATTAATCAAAACCCTGGTCGATAAAACATGAGCCATGTTTTCGGGTTTGGCCAACAACGGAACCGATTTTCAACCCAAAATATCAAATGCCCCGTAACGTCGAAAGTTTTATACAATAGCAGTTACAGTACGTTGATCAAAACGAACTCAAAAAACTCAAAATTAGACAAATAGCGACCACACCACACAGCAAGCTGGAATAAAAGTTACATAGTTAAGAAGCACAATTACAGACACAAGAGGGCCTGGTCCACAGAAATAAAATCCCTAAATGAAGTAATTAACCTTCCGTCCGGTTTTCATTCTGTGAGCCAGTCCAACTTGCAAAAAAGCTGCCGAAAAGATGATTTATGAAAAAAACGTTGCTCGAAAACGTGTGAAACAAGAGAAAAGTATGCCATACAATAACACTGTCAACGACTAGAGACAATAAAAAGCATGAACACGCCACACAACGGGGGATTCATATACCGGTGCAACCGTGGAATATAGACAACCGTTGGCAAACGAAAAGAAAAAATTGTGAAATTTGACGTGACTGCCATTCGTAATTAAATTGACCTTCGTTTTTTTGAAGAACAAATAGCAGAAATAAATGCGACTAGCATGCACGGTGTGTTCAAATTAAACCATCATAACAGATCCAAGAAAAGAAACCTCAACATATCACAATAAAATGGCATGGGCAAAAACACACTAAATTCGACATACTGTAAGTACAGTTACATTTACAGTCAGCTGGTTACATTTACAGTCAGTTAGAAAAAGCTACGGGGGGAGGGGGTGCTGTCAAATTATCAAACGTACGGCCCCCCGAGTTCGATACTACAATAACCAGCCAAACACTCTAGCACCCAGCCAACTCCCAATTTCTGACAACTCCCTTCACTAAATGGGCAACAATTTCTCATCCTCCGTATCCGATCCGCCCATCGGCGGCATCTGGTGTCTGGTCGACCCGGCGGCAGTGTTGGACGACTGCACTACTCTCTGCTGTCCTTGACCGATGTCCAACAATCTATCGTTGCCGGCCGTATTCCTGGTCGGCACGGTCAGCGACGGTTCGACGTACTGGAAGCCGTTATTTGCGTCCGGGCCTGTAGCCAATGGGACGTCGGCACTGCGACTTGCAGTCGGCCGTTGATATGCACGACTACGACCGTCGGGCGTGATCATTGACTGCAAACAGATGGCATGAATGAGTATTTCATGTATGTACATATGTAGCTATTTCCCCCATTTTTGTCGATTCTATCAGGCAACCCTGGAAAACATCGATAGGTAAATGCCTGTTTGTTGACCCCACAAGGCGTCAAACGTTGCGACTGATTGCGAAATACGCTGTCAGCTCACATGACGTCTCTGCTTGTGTTGATGGTCGGTACGATGTTGCACCAAAACATGTCACACGATGATGATTTGTGGGCAGTGGAACCCCATGGTAGGTAGGGATTTTTACACAGACCCAGCAACTTGGAGACCATTATTCAGTGCAGAACAGATCCCCGTTCATTGTGTGATGTGTTCACTGTTCCTATTTCTTTGCTGCACTATGCCGAAATTCTAGCCAAACGTGTCATAATCCGCATAAAAAGGTGGTAAACATTTTTGCGTAATGTCGTCAGACCAAATCGCCACGACCGATCGCAACGTTCCAAAATAATTTCTTGCTCCCGAACCTGTATAGCTCGTCCAACCCGCACCCAGAACAGATAGTTGGGTATTTGTTCGAGTCCACGCGCGTGTAGCACAAATCGATTGTAAGCCACACCAACGCCAAGATACAGTACGATGCACAAAAAGACCCTGTGATGCAATTGAAACATTAGTCAGTGCCAGTGGAGAAGAGGGAAAAATGAAAGTTAAACGCCGCGTCGCTGTGTTTTTTTAATTTACCAGGTGCAACCAGCACGTAACCCCATAATCTTTAGGTGCATGGTGCAAGTCTGAAATTTAAATGCAGGCACAAATTTTGCCAAAAAAACACAAATTCATAGTTTTGCCCTGTGTTGTGTTTATTTGTTTTAAACAGCACAGTAAAGCAAACACACAGGAAAATAGGTTATTCTTGACCACTTGGTGGGCCTTTGAACTGAAAATTCGACTGTGGAGGTTCAGGAAACGTATGAACAAGCCGCGCTGCGAAATTTTCGCAAGTCCTTTTGTAACTGTTGCAGCCCGAAAAAGGGTGACAATCACACGTAAGGAACACGTAGGTGTTCAAAAATCTAGGTACAACTTGCAGCAAGCCTTCCATTTTTCAGGTGCAATTCTGAAATTGTCGGTGAAAATTGTGCCTAAGTGCCTGAAACCCTACTTAACGTCGTATTGCACAACCCAGTGAAAACTCCAAAGTGAACACACCAATCACAATCAAGAGTTCTCCCAAATTCTCTTTTGAGGGACTCGCGAAAAACAAACCCCCTTCAGCAATATCCAACGGTTGTTAGAGGAAACATAATCCGCCCAAACTCACAAGAATAGAAATGTGAGAAAGCCACTTGAGCCAGATGAACTATCCTCATCTTTCTTCTTCTTATCCGTCCCATCACTGGTAGATGCAGGCTTTTTGGTTACGTCAGTATCTTTCTGTTTCTGTGATGTTTCAGTGGTTGCATCTGGACTTTTGCCACTACTGCTGTCCGATCCTGTGGTCTCCTTGCTATCGCAGGGAAGCGTGACCAGAAACGTAAAGCCGCCCTCAGCACACGTTGCTTTTGTGGTACTCTTCACGTGAGATACCTGGATTTCCGACTGAAAAAAACGAGAGGTTTTTCTTTGTTTTATTTTTGCAGCATTTTCTGTTTTGCGATGTGTGATCGATTAGTCTTCCATCTTCTACATATACTGGCGTGAAGAATCGGTGTTCATTTTTTCGCCGAAAAATACTTTTCTTTTCAAATACATTTCCAGGATAGAATTTAAGGCAGTCCCTCCCAGTAGTGTTATATTCCAGGGGTGAGGGAACACCGTGTCCTAAAATGAACTGTCCTACACCCAGTGTAGTTCTTGGTCCGGCGCGGCGGTTAGTGTTCCTACCCATTTTTTCGCAGCGGCGATTAGTGCACCTCCCTGGGGAGAAGGGGGGAAGACCCAAACTTAGGAAAAAGTCACTCTTTTTCGAAAAAATTCTGCATAACAAGGGTATTTTGGCGACTTTTGACAACATTGACCTAAAAATGCCCATTTTAGGCTTAAAAATGTCTATTTTAGGCAAAATTTGAGGCGGTTAGTGTATCTTAGGGGGACCCCCTCCCCCAGGAATTACACTGTCTACAGCAAATAAAGTTCGGAAACAAACCTTTCGCCTAAGATCAGCGTAGTAGGGGGTCCCCCTCGGGTACGTCCAGTCCTGTGGCTGCTTTTGCGGGACGGGTAAGGTACATAGGTGGAAAAATCCGGGGCGGATAGGGGATACTGTACCTGGAATCTTGGGGGGATCCGGTTTGGGGGAGGGGGGAGACTTTTCGGGGCGGGTAGGGTACAATACAAGTTTTTTGGGTGCCTATTTTTATATGCTATAAAGTGCATATATCGCGCATAGCGCGCGATTTTTTGCACTTTTAAGGGTTGTCGGTCGAAATTTGGGCATATTGACCGAAAAAATGGGCATTTTGAGGGCAAAAATCGGGGTGGGTAGGGTACCAGAGCGGGGCGGGTAGGGGGTAGGGCAGTGATGTAGCTACCCACAGTGTAGTGGCAGGCAGACGGTTGCAAGGTACCCTTGGGGGGATGGATCCAGATGGTTGCAAGGTACCCCCCTACCCAGCCTCCAGAAGGTTGCAAGGTACAGTGGTGTGGTTGGGGGGGGGGAAGGGGGGTACCCCCCCCCCCAAGTATCCGGTATCCGGTATCTTGATTTTTTCACCCACGGGTATCCGGTATCCTGACTTTTTGTCCAGGGGTATCCTGCCCTAAAATTTTTCCGAAAACCGTAAAAATCGCCCATTTTTACCTCCAAAATGCTCAAAATCATAACCCCCAAAATGACCATTTTTTGCGCTTTCAACACCGATTTTGCTCGATTTTCCTCTTAAAAAATTGACCTTTTTGAACAACCCCCCCTGGGTATCCGAGATTTTTTATTTTAGGGAGCAACCCCCCCTGTTATCCGAGATTTTTCATTTTGGGTATCCGGTATCCGAAAATTTTGGATTTTGGGTATCCGGTATCCTGACTTTTTGATTTCCCAACGACACCACTGCCTCTGGGGTCCGAAAAAAGGGTGTTCTTTGCATGCTTTTTTCTGCAAAATTGTCCGAAAAATGGTACTTTTTTGCATTTTGGATGAAAATTTGCCCAAAACAGCTATTATATGGAGGTTTGCGCGCGGAGCGCGCGATTTTTGGGGTTTTGAGGTCGAAAAACACCCATTTTGCCTATAAAAACCATAAATTTATGGTTGCAAGGTACCCTCCGGGGTGGTTGCAAGGTACCTACCCTTCCCCCCATCCCCCCCCAAGGGGTGGTTGCAAGGTACCTACTCCTTAGGGGGGGAATCCCCCCCATCCCCCCCAGCCACTACACTGGCTACCCAGGCGGGGCGGCAACCTACTGTACCACCAAAAATGTGGGGCGGCAACCTACCTACTGTACCGGCCGAGCTAGGGGGGGGAAGAACATTTTTTAGGAAGAAATTTTAATGAAAATGTACTCTAAAACGCTAATTTCGCGCGTAGCGCGCGATTTTTCGCCTATTTGGAGTGAAAAATACCGATTTTATACCATTTTGAGCCAAAAATAGCAACTTACTGTACCAGCCGCCGGGCGGCGACCTACCAACTGTACCAGGATGGAGCGCCAACCTACCTACTGTACCTTGGGGGACCCCCACCCCCCTGCTGCACCATTGGGGTAGGGTACCGGAGCGGGGCGGGTAGGGGGGTAGTGTACCAGGCCGGGGCGGGTAGGGTACCATTCCCCCCAGCCACAGCACTGGGTACGTCTGTTCCCCTTCCATAGTACACCTGCCGGCCTGCCCCCTGTTCCCCCTTCGGTACGTCTGCTCCCATAATTTTTGCCTAAAAGATGCAAATTTAGGCCTAAAATAGGCATTTTTAGGCACAAAATAAGTGATTTTTCGGTCAGTGTTGTCAAAAATCGCTAAAATACCCTTTTTATTGAAATTTTTTCCAAAAAGTGGTAAAATGGGTCAAATTTTCGACCTTAAAAATGACTTTGGGTCTTCCACCCTTCCCCCGCCCCCAGGTGGGTACGTTTATTCCCCCTCCGAAAAAAAGAGGGTACCGCCTGTCAGTGGTGTAGCTACCCAGGCGGGGCGGCAACCTACTGTACCACCCAAAATGCGGGGCGGCAACCTACCTACTGTACCAGCCGAGCTAGGGGGGTCGTACCACTTGGGGGGGGGGTCATCTGGAAACCGAAATTTTTTATGCCTAAATACTGAAGAAAATGTGGCCTAAAACACTAATTTCGCGCGCAGCGCGCGATTTTTCGCCTATTTGCAGACAAATATGCTAATTTTACGCAATTTTAAGCCAAAAATGAATGTTTTGGGTGAAAAGTTAGGTGGGGCGGCAACCTACCTACTGTACCAGGGGAGGGGCGGCAACCTACCTACTGTACCAGGCGAGGGGCGGCAACCTACCTACTGTACCTTGGGGGGGGACCCCCACCCCCCCCCCCCAGCCACACCATTGCCGCCTGTTCCCCCTCCGGACCAGGAACTACACTGCCTAAGATTACAAAGGCACCAACCTTTGAGTCGGTGCCACAAGTAAAGAATGCGTTTGCCACCGTATCTGATTTCACACATTTGAATGGAACGACAATAGTGGCTGAAACAAAAAATATCTTGTTTTTTTGAAACTAAAACAATCAAACTCCCACAATCACATGTGGCGACGGCAAGGGTAAGCGAAGCAAAGACATGAACGTGACGTAAACGAAACGCAAACGCACGACTATTTGTCATTAAAGCTGGAGCTTTCGTGTCTTTGTTCGTTTCAGCAAACGTGTTTCCATTTTGCACAAATTTCGATGGAAATCCGCCACAAAAATTGAGCGATATTGAGCCATCTTCATCGGTCACACTGGAAAGAAAAACAAGCGATAACTTTTCCAATGTACATCGGAGACCAGACTAACCTCCCTTCCCTGCCATCGTGCCATCCCTCATAAATTTACTTACGGCACGGCTGGCTTTTTTTGACCTTGATCTGATCCGAACAGAGGTAGGAATCGGGCCGGATTACCTCTCCCCGGCCCGGCCCGACTTTTTCTGATGATGTGTTGAAGGAAATTTTTTTCGTGCAAAAATTACAGTTTTTTGTTTAAAAATGCCTGAAAATTATAGAAGTCGGTCCTAAACTGCTGAATCGCAAGAAATTTTGGCTAATTTACCGCAAAAAGTCACGATTTTTTTATTGAAATTTGATGATGTCGGGCCTTTTCGGGCCGACCAGTGTTGTTCCTGGCAGTGTAGTTCCTGGTCCGGCGCGGCGGTTAGTGTACCTCTACCCCTTTTTTCCGTGCGGCGGTTAGTGTACCTCCCTGGGGGGGGAAGGGGGGGGGGTTTGCAAATTTTCTACCTCAAAAAGTGACTTTTTCCTGAATTTGGGTCTTCCCCCCCAGGTAGGTACACTAACCGCCGCACGAAAAAAAGGGGTAGGTACACTAACCGCCGCGCCGGACCAGGAACTACCGTAAAACCTAAAATACAAGGGGGGCTGTATTTTTTCACTGACCCCTTTTAGGGGGGCTGTATTTTTGGGGGGGCTCTATTTTTGGGGGGGAGCTGTATTTTTTCGCTGCCCAAAATCTCAAAAAATGTTCCAAAAATACCCCTAAACTGGAGTTCTGTCCGGGTGTTACTGGTCATTATTGAGTGTTTTTAGGTGCAGATCTTCCATAAAAGGCTTTACGTCATCATATACTCAACCACAAACGTTGTACACAAGGTGTCTTATACAGGAACTTCACTTTACGACCCCCAAGCGGGGGAATTCCAAGTTGGGGGGGGGCGATATTTTTGGGGGGCTCTATTTTCTCACTGACCCCTTTTAGGGGGGGCTGTATTTTTGGGGGGGCTCTATTTTTTTTGGGGGGGGGGGCTCTATTTTAGGGAATACGGTACACTGGGGCCGACCATCCCGGCCCGGCCCGACATTCCAAAAAGCCGGCCCGGAAACCTCGGCCCGGCCCGGCCCGATTCCCACCTCTGAATCCGAAGGTCCCGTCCCGGGCCGGACGGAGGACATTTGCCTTTGGGAATCAAATCGAAGTCAAAATCCAACGCATCAAACTAAACTAACGGTTTCTGTTTCTCCGACAACTTCGACAGATAATCCAGTACGCTTTTTGATTTTCCAAATACGTCCTTGAGCTGTTGTGTAGCCTTGTCTTTGTCGCAATCGTCATTAGCCGAGCAGAATTGATGGAAAATTGTGATTTGCAAACCGAACAGCACGCCCCCAATAGCAGAGACACGCATGGCGTTCAATTTGACCGGCCTTTTTCTGATGTCCTGACAAATTTTCTGCTAGTGGATAATTAAATATTGAAAGATAGAACGATATAAAGGCAGTCTGCGGGAGGTTGTCACTCAGCCCCCGAATACCGTAACCCACCGCAAACGAGATCGTTGTGAGACCCATGCTGATCGCTGCTTATCTACACGTGTATTAGCGGCAGCAAGCTGGAAATTGTCATCGTGCGCGTCGATCACCAAAACTTGGAATTGTTAGTTGGTGTTGGCGCTAACACGCAAAACATAGATAAAAAATTTCAAATTTCAAATTTTATCTGCAAGCTTACGCGAAGACCTTCACAAGATCCGGAAAAACCCTTAAAATAAAACAGTGTTAATAACAAAGAATGTGAACATGAATGAATAAACGACAATGGAAACGCACCGGTGAGATGAGACCAACCAAACGAGCCAAACTAGCACAACCAACACACAAAACAAAATGGTCTCGACACGATCCTTGCAGATCAAAATTACGGTGGGTTACGGTATCCGGGGGCTGAGTGACAACCTCCCGTAGACTGCCTTTAATCACAAAATGAACCAAAAAATAGAAAAATCGACACAAATAAAACTGAAAATTCTTTCCCGTTGATTTTTTGCAAGCCAGTCAATCGACGAACTTTTGACTGCGATGAACATCAAACGCGGCAAATTTCCCAATGGTTGCACGTGAAACTGTGGTGACTAACTGAAAAAAAGAAACCCGTTTTATTTCCCAAAAAAAAACAGGAAAACGGTTTTTTTCTGAAGCCGGTATATTCGGAAATTGGTTACCCGAAAAAATTACTGGTAGTTTCTTTTCCAAGAAAATGTGTTTGTTTGGTCTAAAATAGCGAAAAATTTTTTTTGAAAGTATGAGCACATGTTATAAGATCTAGACAGGCATAAAACACCAAAAACAACCGTTTTTAATATCTGAAATACACAGGCTAAGCTTACTGGCCCATAAGCAAGGCAAAAATGGGTGTTTTGGGCGTCGGAATTCCTTGAGTACGGGTAATTCATTTGGAAAAAATGTTTTTTTTTCGAGAAAAAAACGTTTTTTTTCGGAAACATAAATTACCGTGCCTTTAGCCACTATTCCATGAAAGCGTATTACAAAACACAAGCTTGTCCATGGCGAAAAGTGGACGGAAGTCTAGGGTTATCAAGAGTTAAATTTAATTCCAACCGTCGCAGCCGAGCTGTGTATTTTACGACGCCTCTTGTGCCAACCAGACGTCCGATAATGGACTCTTCTTGCGTTTTTCATGTTCGCAGAAAGTGACTGAATCACAAATCACAAAGCGACAAACACACGCATCGCGCGACGCTAAGCATCACGACGAGCGCAACGACCGCCGTTTGTTCCGTGCTCCACGTCCACACACGCACAATTTTGCTCATGATCGGATGTTGTGCAAATTGAAACGATCAACCTAATGCAGTAGCGGATCCAGCTTTTGGCCAAGAGAAGGGCCAAATCCAAGAAGTCGTTTTATCTATTGTGCTTGTCCAATTTTTGAAACGTCAATTTTATGTGGTGCTTTGTTTAAAACCTTGCGATTAGGGGCTTTTGCCTTCTTCTTTCGGAAATGGTGCCCCTTCGGGAGCTACATTTTGACTAAAGGGGACACGGATGGTTTGTGTGCCCCCTGAATCTGCCCTTCTCATGCTGGAATGCACATGCTTGTATAGTCCGTCCACCAGCTCATGGCACTTTGTGTTGCTGCTGGCTGGTTTGTTCCCTTCCTCCACATTCTAATGAAAGAGAAATTGAGTTTCCGAAAAAAATTATTTTTGCTCCTAAATTGCTGTTTTATGAAATCGACGTGTTTTATAGATTTTAATTTAATTTAATTTTAAATTTGATCGAATTCAATCGTTTTCGACACGTATTATCATTTTTCAGGTTTTTTGCAAAATCGCTCACACGCAATTTCTCTTTCATTAGAACGTGGAGGAAGGGAACAAACCAGCCAGCAGCAACACAAAGTGCCATGAGCTGGTGGACGGACTATACTTGAGCACCTTGCGAATGCACTGGCGCAGGTATAGTAAATTTCCAAATTCGCTGCCGCACAGTAAAGTTCGCCCATAATGTCAGGTTCTAAACCCGAAAATCAACTTGTGAAACATTCAGACAGCCAACACACACGCAGCTTGACCGCCAGCCAGGCTGCTGCGCGCAATGTTTCAAAACCGCGCATGGTTGGCGTTCGCGTGTTTATAACTTGACATTGACTATGGGGCGTATTGTGCGGCAGCGAATTTGGAAATTTAGTATTGTACATATGACTGCCTGTTGCGTTTCGCGATCATCACGCGTATTCTCTTCTGCGCGTTGCATAGCGTTTGGCTGACGCCGACTTCGAAAAAATGTTAATGTTGGGAGGAGTGACGGAGTATGTATGAAAAAACCAACTAAAAAGAAATGAAAACTGACTGCCAGAAATTGCTCTCCTCAACGCTGATTGGTCGCCAAGAGTGAAAATTCTGGATTTCGTTGCCCAAATATTCACATTCATCATGATCTTATTTGCTGTGACTATGAGCGTTATGAGGGTGTGTGTGTGTGTGATCCGTGCATGAACCCATCCCGCGTCTGTTCTGTAGTGCGACTTTTCCTTCCAAGTGCAGCCCATGACAACTTCCATTCATTTATTATGCACGTCTGCAACATAACGACGATTTATTTCACGAAGAATTGTTATGTGCAAAGCAAAGTTTTTGGATAATTATCGCATTGATGTCTGAAACTTGGGCTGCATAATGAAAACTCTGATAACCTTTGCAACAAAAAGGATCCAACGTTCAGAACTTTAAATCTACATTATTACCACGAAATGCACGGAATAAACCGAAAGGAACCCTGACATAAATTTAGGGACCTGATATAAATTCATGCATCCAGATATTACACAGTACACCTATGATTTTGTGTTTTGATTTATTTATCTATCCCCTGTATCTGCCCTTGCCACTATGGTATCGACCTTGAGCGCGTCCCAGCCCATACCGACCCAAACTACCCACCATCGGACGTTTGTCGACCATATTGTCAGCCGTATCAGAATCGAAGTAATCTGTGGGAAGAAAGGTGTGATTTTTAGTCTTGTGGTTGTGTCAGTTTTGGTCCGGGCATCTGAAAATTTCCGAACATTGTTCTCAAATGCAAAAAGTCACGTGTCAAAGTGAGTGACCAACTACAATCTTAACCAAGTTATCAATTTGTACTGTGAAAAATCCCGGACGTATAATTGTGACCATGCGCGTCCGGGATGTTTGCTGCTTGCAATCCCGGGCGTGTAATAGTCCGAGATTTTTGCAGTTGTGACCGACGCTTAAAGGTGAGCGGCTGAATGTGACGTGCGAAAATAGGGCCATGCGAACAATCGGAAATCATACCATAAACACAGATTTTATCAGAGATAGTTAAAATTCGACCAACTTTCACGCGCGTATTCCTGTGCGTCCACTGCACCCAGCAGGCCGACCGCAAACAGAACGCCGAAAATCAACGTGTATTTCATTTTGATTTATAAAATAAAAAAAATATTTATGAATCCGGAAGCGTCTTCCAGTCCAAAATGTACGATTATAGGCAGGTACATAAGCGGTGCTGCTGCAAAATAATACATACAGAGGTAATATGTAGGTATACAGTACTTATGTATATGTAGCACTGCATGTGGCGTGAGTGAGCGATGGCTAGAGTGAATAGGACTCTACATAAGTGTGACAAATGGCCCAATTTCAGACCGCATATAGAGCCACTTACAATAATGGTATTCAAGGGTCCCGGACAGTATTCACTAAACTGCAACTGCAGCAATCGTCATTTCATGTTTTGTCAGCCAGCCGACTCAAGCCAAAGCAGCCGTATAACAAGCGTTCTGTAACTGACTGAATGGTAACCGAAACTGTGGTAATATATAACTAGACGGGACCCGTGCCTACGGCCCGGCTACAGCGCCGCGCCCATGCCGTGCCACCCCCCCCCCCCCCCCGAAGACCCGTTAGCATACCCAAAGCTACCCGTCCGCAAATTGACCCGTCCGCACCTCCGAGGGAGGGGGCCACAGGCAGACAGACAGACATATGTACGTCATACGTACATACATACGTCTTCCTGTTTAGTATAGATGTACCACTTTTTCAGCCTAGGCACAGATTTCAGGCAACCCTGTCCTAAGTCTTAAAACAAGTACCGGAAAAGCAACCGCCCCTGCTCCCCCGAATAAACAACCGCTGGGGCTTCTGATTCGGAAGTTTTTTCGCAATAATCCCCCATCTGCATTATGTACCTATATGCACATTTTGAGCAATTTTTCATCTGCTTAGTGGTGTGTAGGTTTCTTTGGGAAATATTTTGTTGACATCTCAAATCCGAAGTGAAATACGTACGTACATAAGCCCCCAGGAGATTTATTTCGCATGGTCCTGGCATCGGGTGATGCAACTGTCAGACAAATCTACTCGTATTCAAGTTTTGGATTTTTTGACTGAGCTCTTGCCTAGTATTATGGCACTGGAACTAAATTGACAACGCTGAATGACCTACTGTATAGCCTACAATTGCTGCTCTTTATCAACTGAGCCACACAATTTTCCGAACGCTGTGATTGTTTTTTCTGCAGTTCAAGCGCGGAAAATATCGTTAATATGTATAACTATGTATGTATGTATAGCATCTCAGCATTACATTTAACAGAGCCAATAAGTAACTGGATATTCTAATCAAATAACACAAAGTAAGAACTTTTATTGACAACGTTTTGTCTGCATGTGCAAAACGCATGAGATGTCCTAAGCAGGAAGAACTTGGTCGTGTGCCAATTCATGTGCGGCAATCTTTTGAGAATTTCTGATCAAACTTTCCTTCCTTCTTCGGTTACCGTTTTATTCATGGTACGGACAGCACTGATGCATCGGGCCACAGGTACAACGCACAAAACTAAAAAAGCATCAGAGGTAACGAATGCATACGCCCTGTGGCATCTTGACTTCCATGACAATAATTTTGCACAAGTTTTAGTTTTATGAAATTTTTACTCCGCAACATCAATGGCTGTTCAAAACTGGGACGTAATTGGCAGACGATGCACGTTTCACAATTACTGTGATGAATTATGAACGTGCACTATCATTTCGGGTACCAGTCCAGCTCCCCCCCGCAGTGATACTTCAGCTTTGGGCTCAGGCTTATGCTTAAGCGTACAGTGAGGCTTAGAAACTTTCCACCACAAAAATATGCTCAAGTCCAAAGTGGCAGCCTCAGCATAAGCCTATCATTAAACCTAAGGCGTATCTGTAGGCCTGAGTCTAAGCCTAAGCACAAACCTAAACCATAGGTACCGTGGAGGCGAGCTGCACTAGTGCCTTATTTCGTTGTAAGGAGCACAAGCCCATTGTTCAGACTTGCCAATTATCACCGTTTTCATCAGCAATTAGTGCTACAAAAAAGCAAATTGGGCAAAAGCCGTCGTTAGGCAAGTCCCGCACGTGGGGTGTGTGAGTGTGTGGTAAGAGGTACAGGACCATCATATGCCACATGAATGTCCGAACCCGCTGGCTGTGGCTATTCGCTTCAAGCATACCATTTGGCTTGAACTCACTCGTCGGTCCGTGCAACAACTACTAAAACGTAGAGAAGAACTACAATCGGTATAAGGTGGCAATCAGCGTTTCAAAATTCAGATCTGATTTTGATCTGCACTTTAATCTGATTTACATAAATTTCAGAATGACAGTTTTCTGAAACCCGCAGGCCGTGGGCTAAATCCCAGCCGTGCCCCCACAAGCTTCAGCAGATTGTCGTCCTTCAAGCTCCGGCTTAGGCTTTGGCTTTGGAGTGTTTTCAGAAAACCATCACTACCTACTGTATCACCACTATTTTGTCGCTGTATCACGCTGTAGCGACATAGGGTGATATTTTCGAAACGGTCTAAAGGTCAGTTGCGTGTAAAGGTCGGTGGAAAGCTCGGTCGACAGCTCAGTGTGATAGACCTCTGTGTAAACTTGAAACATTCCACGTTGATAACAGGCAATGTTTCACGTTTACACCGAACTACGCCGACCGAGCTTTCGACCGAAGTTTACACCGACCTTTACGCCCAACTGACCTTTACACCGTTTCGAAAATTCCACTGATAGTCGCAGATTGAAACATCACTCCGTCGAAAGTTTATCGACCGCCACGTCCCCGACCCCTGGCCCGGTTTCGGCCCGACGACAACCGACCCCGATTTCGGGCCATGCCGCGTGACAATGCCAGACTGCCGATGACGCCTTTTTTCATCAGTACAAGGGGTGGGCTTGACAGATCAGGGTAGTAGTCGTCACTGCTGTCGTCTGAAAAACAGAAAAATTAGTGTGTGTATGTACAGTCCCGCACGAACTCACATGAGACGAATTGTTTTGAAGTTGACTTGTACAGATCCAATAATGTTCCGGTTCCACGTGTTTAGAAAATGAAAGAAAAAGAAAAGCACTTATTTTTTAAAACACGTTTTTTAAAACACGCTCTCCACCTCGGTGCGTAAATTCCTTTTTGACCAACAAAACATTTGTTTGTTGAATAACGTTGCTGTTCGCTTGAGCATGCAACAAATTGAGCTCAGCCAGCTGGATCTTGTCATCATGTCTCTCGGCCCAATCTCTTTCTTTTGTTTGCGAAACACGTGTAACTGGAGCATTTTTAAAGGGTCTCCGCCATATATATTCGACCAAAACCAATCTCAATGAAACTTGGCACGGTGACTGGGTTTGGTCCAAAACACTCACGACTAAGAAAATTTTTTCCCATATCTGCTCCCTGTCTGAGCCCGAAAGGCTCAAACGTAAAAAATTTTGACCCTACCACCGCATCATCAAAATACAAGACCGATCTGTTGCGCATGTTCTTAATGTGCCGTTTGATCACAAATGTTTTATAAACGCCTTTGCTCTAATTTAAAATTATACTTACTTTTTTGGCACTACCACAGCTCGCGCTACTTTGCCAAAACCACGCTAATTTTAGAAAATAATTTTTCCGTTGTATTTTTGGGCCACATAGACAGCACACAAAGCTTTACTATAAAGTAGGTAACAAAGCCCATTTATCACGCTTATCAAGCGATCAAAGACCAATTTTCCATCGCTGATAAGTTTCGACAAAAGTTTGCTCAACTGTTGTGAACCTCAACTTTTTGGCCATTTTCTGGGGACCCCAAGCACATTTCTAATTTCCTATTTTAGTAATAATTCACCAAGGTGATATATGGCACGCCAGATAGTAAAAATATAATTGTTGTTATTAATGTTCAAAACTATGTTGGTTCATCTGCATACGTGGAGGTACGACCAAGAAATTAATTTTACGCAAATTCATAATTTTAGCAAATTTTCGCTTCCGTCCTATTTATAGCCTACCCGCAGTTGTTATGGAAGTGTGGTATTTACTGTTCAATGAAGCCCCAACATTATTGTTGTTAATCGATCAAAATCCAAAATTATAGCTCTGACGTATCTTTAGAAAAATCGTGATCATTGAGGTCCATTGGACTTGGAACTACAACCGGGCTTGTAACCGGACCAGCGTCTACGGTGCCTTCATCTGAACGACTTCTGCCCAAGATACGTTAGAACTAGAATGTTGGGTTTTGATCGATAAACAACAATGACGTTTGGGCTTCATCGGACAGTAAATGCCACAATTCCATCACAGCAGTAGATAGGCTAAAAATGTGACGGAAGCGAAAATTGGTTAAAATGGTGGATTTTGTGTAAAATTCATTTCTTGCTCGTACCTCCAAGCAGGCAGATGAACCAACATAGTTTTGCACATAATTAACAATAACTATATTTTAGCTATCTTTCGTGCCATATATCACCTTGGTACATCGCTATTAAAATAGGAAATTATGACATAGAAGTGTGCTTGGGTTCCCCAGAAAAGGGTAAAAAAGTTGAGGCTCGCAACAGTTGAGCGAACTTTTGTCGAAACTTATCAGCGATGGGAAATTGGTCTTTGATCGCTTGAAGAGCATGATAAATGGGCTTTGTTACCTATTTAATAGCAAAGCTTTGTGTGCTGTCTATGTGGCCCAAAAATACAACGGAAAAATTATTTTCTAAAATTAGCGTGGTTTTGGCAAAGTAGCGCGAGCTGTGGTAGTGCCAAAAAAGTGAGTATAATTTTAAATTAGAGCCAAGGCGTTTATAAAACATTTGTGATCAAACGGCACGTTAAGAACATGCGAAACAGATCGATCTTTTATTTTGATGATGCGGTGGTAGGGTCAAAATTTTTTACGTTTGAGCCTTTCGGGCTCAGACAGGGAGCAGATATGGGAAAAAATTTTCTTGGCCGTGAGTGTTTTGGACCAAACCCAGTCACCGTGCCAAGCTTCATTGAGATTGGTTTTGGTCGAATATATATGGCGGAGACCCTTTAAGCCTGGCCAAGCGTTCTAAAAAAAGTCGTCTCATGAGTTCGTGGTTGGACTATACACAGCTACACTCTTTTTGCCTTGCCATCACGATCGGCTTCGAACTTTTGTCGGTTATGGTGCGAGGAAACCTGTACAAGTAATGTAGTTTGCGGTTGCCCATTTCGACCTGCTTGCGTCGCATAGCAGTACCACACCTAAACCCGAAACACACCTCTTCTCCTACGAGCTATAGTTTATTGCTCACGTAAACAGATCCATTGTCGTTTGTGAACGGTCTGGTGACCACAAGAAAAACGTTTTTCATCAAAATTAAATTGTACTTGTTTTTATTGTTTCTCTCACCTTGATACACTTGTGCACCGGCTGCATACAGGATTGCCAATAAGCCAATCAGAGTCAATAAAGACGTGAAGTTCATGTTCCAGTTTGTGTAAGCTTTTGCTTGGAAAACTATCTGAAATGCGGAATAGTAAAATATCGTTTGGCGCTTGAGCTAAAGAGAGCCACCATTGAAAGACACTGCCATGCAAAATTGCCGACCATTCGTCGCATCGCAAACGGACTGGAAATACAAAGAAAAAGAAACAGAGCATTACACATTTACGAGAGAAAAGGAACATGTGGGGAAGGCCAGATGGTTTCTCCAATCATGGAGAGTCCGAAGCCTATTGCCATTACGCTGGACTTGGCAAATCACCGTTTTTGTATAGCTGCCGGCTGCTTCCGCCACTTTATTGGTCACTCACGCACACACAACCCTATGCGAAGTCACAGAACCCCAACTTTGCCATACCAGATTTGGGATCAGCGCCCTTCCTCGCAATACCAGCAAGAAGGCGTAAGCGGCCACCATTAACCGACGTGATTGATCTCCGTCTTTTTCGCATGCAGTCAGCCGTGCGGCAATGAAGATGAAACGAACTACAGCATACGCCTAAATGTATACAGTACACACGCCCACGCGTCCGTGGCAAACATTCGTCGTCGCTGCGGTCCGGCCCGGTCCACATGCACAGAACATGGCGTCTGGTGTGGACTGCACGGTTTCATTGTAAAACGTGATCGTCTCAACTGTTCGACTGGACCGTGCATAGGAACAATTTGCCGAAAAAGGGTTGCACCGAAGGCGAGAGAAAAACCCGCAAGTTTGCTACTGCAGATCCGGATTGATGGGTCACGTTTAACACAGTACGTGCCTTGCTTTTCGCGTTTTGGCACGCCTAATGTCACTTTCGAAATCAGAGCCAACTCAATTATTATCAGATGAAACACCGTGAAAAAACTGATTTTCTGACAGTTGAAAACCGCATTGAGCAGAATTCTACGAAACGCATGGGGTCACAACAGAGCTTGGGCACCTTTTGCATTTAGATAATTTATTCCCAAGTTTCAGCTTTGACCAAATAACTCTAGATACATATGCACATACATAAACTTGACGAAATAATAATTGTCTTGTATCACATTCTTGTATCACGTTCCTTCAACACGCACAGCACTTATTGCCGCATCTGCAGTCGCATTCGCCCAGCTCCGATACGAACTCGACACACTTGTCGACGAACAGGGTCAGAGCCAGTCCAGCAACTAAACATGACTTGGGGCTCCGCCATATATACGCGACCGAAACCAATCTCAATGAAACTTGGCACCGTAAGTGGGCTTGGTCCAAAACACTCACGGCCAAGAAAATTTTTCCCCATATCAGCTCCCTGTCTGAGCCAGGAGGGCTAAAAGGTAAAAAATTTTGACCCTACCTCAGCACCTTGAAATTAAAATATCGATCTGTTTCGCATATTCTTTGTGTGCAGTCTGTTCACAAATTTTTCATAAACGCCTTGGGTCTAATTTAGAACCATATTCACTTTTTTGGCACTACCACAGCTCGCGCTATTTTGCCAAAACCACGGAAATTTTCGAAAAAAAATTTTCCGTTGTATTTTCCGGTCACATAGAAAGCACACAGAGTTTTTATATAAAGTAGGCAAGAAAGCCCGTATATCATGCTATTCAGGCGATCAATGACTAATTTTCCACCGCTGATAAGTTTCGACAAAAGCTCGCTCAACTGTGGTGAACCTCAACTCAGGGTTGGAAAAAAAATTTTTTTTTTAAACAAGTTTTTTTTAAAAAAAAAATTTTTTTAAAAAAAAAAAATTTTTTTTTAAAAAGTCTGAGATACGGGGAAATTTTACCAAATTTGCCTAAAAAACGCGCAAAATCGCGAAAAAATGCAACTTTAATTGACAGGTCACTTTTGTGACTTGGTTTGCATCACTTATCAAGGGTGTTTACGTCATTTAGGTGCGATCCAACAGTCTGTGCTTGATATGGACCGATGATTGCTGCTCTGTGGCATCGGACACAACAGTTTGTGGCCGAATAAGCAAGATTCACTTATAAACCACACAGAATTGAGAATATAAGCTGCAGAAATACTTGCCGGGTAGCTGAATCGGTCGTATATGACCGACCTGATGGGTCATGACATCGAAGTGCCATGTAGGTACATGCATACTGTGTCCCGTGTATCACGGGAAGGTATAATAACATCATTTGGGGGTATCTCAGGTACCAAATACATGCCCCAAAGGTGATTTTGTGAAGAAAATTTTTCGACCCTTGAGAAAAAATGGCAAAAAATAACCCCCAGAAAGGTCATTTATGGACGTTTTAGAACATTTTGTTCCCCCGAAAAAAACTTAAAAAAAATGTTTTTTTTAATTTTTTTCAAAAACCTTTTTTTTTTTAAAAAATTTTTTTTTAAAAAAAAATTTTTTTTTGCCCAACCCTGCCTCAACTTTTTTGCCATTTTCTGTGGATCCCAAGCACACTTCTATCTCATATTTCCTATTTTAGTAACAATGTACCGAGGTGATATATGGCACGCTAGATAGTAAAAATATAATTGTTGTTAATTATGTGCAAATCTAGGTTGGTCCAGCTGCATCCTTGGAGGTACGAGCAATAAATGACTTTTCCACAAAATTCATAATTTTAGCAAATTTTCACTTCCGTCATATTTTTAGCCTATCTACAGTTGGGTAGGAATTGTGGCTTTTCCTGTCCGATGAAGCCCAAACGTTAATGTTGTTTATCGATCAAAATTCAAAATTATAGCTCTAACGTATCTTGAGAAAAATCGTGTTAATTGAGGTCCATGCGTTGGACTTGGAACTACAACCGGGCTTACAACAGGACCAGCGTCTGCGGTGCCTTCACTTAACATGATTTTTCTCAGGATACGTTAGAACTAGAATTTTGGATTTTGATCGATAAACAACAACAACGTTGGGGCTTCATCGGACAGTAAAGGCCACAAATCCGTCACAAATGTAGGTAGGCTAAAAATATGACGGAAGCGAAAATTAGCTAAAATTATGAATTTTGTGTAAAATTCATTTATTGCTCGTACCTCCAAGGATGCCGCTGGACCAACCTAGATTTGCACATAATTAACAACAATTATATTTTTACTATCTAGCGTGCCATATATCACCTCGGTACATTGTTACTAAAATAGGAAAATATGAGATAGAAGGGATGCGAGAGCATTGTGTGACTGTTGTATTTAGCAAATTATTGAAAAAATTAATTTGGAGTCCTGTCTACATTGTTACTAAAATAGGAAATATGAGATAGAAGTGTGCTTGGGATCCACAGAAAATGGCAAAAAAGTTGAGGTTCACCACAGTTGAGCGAGCTTTTGTCGAAACTTATCAGCGGTGGAAAATCAGTCCTTGATCGCCTGAATAGCATGATATACGGGCTTTCTTGCATACTTTATATAAAAGCTCTGTGTGCTTTCTATGTGACCGGAAAATACAACGGAAAATTTTTTTTCGAAAATTTCCGTGGTTTTGGCAAAATAGCGCGAGCTGTGGTAGTGCCAAAAAAGTGAATATGGTTCTAAATTAGACCCAAGGCGTTTATGAAAAATTTGTGAACAAACTGCACACAAAGATTATGCGAAACAGATCGATATTTTAATTTTAAGGTGCTGAGGTAGGGTCAAAATTTTTTACCTTTTAGCCCTCCAGGCTCAGACAGGGAGCTGATATGGGAAAAAATTTTCTTGGCCGTGAGTGTTTTGGACCAAGCCCACTTACGG
>JASAMV010005057.1:0-21130 GCA_030248065.1 Rhynchonema sp. JSB1_4
TCATATGTATTATCTCTCGCGCCGATTTGGGTTCGTTCATTGCTTGATTTGACGAAAAAATTTGACGAATTTATTTGACGACAAAGCTATTAGCTGTACAAGAATTCTAAAAATGTTTTCGTGTTCCCGCCGACAACCTTGCTGACAATCTGGCCTTGATGTATCTTCGCGGCGAACTGCAGTTCCTGTAGTTGCTCGGTTCCTCCGATTGTTGTCGTTGCGGTGTGCTGGTGGCCGGAGTCGACGTGCCGCCATTTCCGCCCAACATCATTGATAGCTCGTTGCGCGATATGAAGTCTAGAAACAGTATGTGTTCAGCTGCACGAGGGTATGGGATCTATAAATGTGCGCATATCCACGCCAGAGCAAATACCACAATATCCTTCTTTCGCGGAACAAATAACGTAACCGACAACAACAAACGCAGAGCAATGCCCCGGTTAGGCGAAGGACCTGGTTTCGAGCCCCAGTCGAAGAAAGCCATTTTTTTGTTCACAAAGGATTATTATAACGTAACCGACGTTGGCGACTCAGTGGCGAGCACGTTCGTTCAAAAATTCGGGCTTATCCTGAAGACTGAGTCGAGAAAATAATGAGTCTGACCCGATCCTTTTAGGTGATAATTTTCGATTAGGTAGTTAACGGATTTTTTACTAGGACTTGTGACGGACCAACCGTTTGGGACCAAAATGTCGGTTTCAGATTCTAGAAAAAATAGACAAACCTTCATCCCTTCCAGTAGAGCGTCGTCTCAGTTCATAGCGCAATCGATGTACGACAACAGCGTAGGACACAAACGTGACGGACATGGGCAGCCAGAAGAGGCCTGCCAGATTGTAGATGGTGTGATAGTTGGACTGATGATGGTATGGTTGGCTGGTTGATGTTTCATTCTGCTTGTCAGACGCTTCGAGTGGCGACACACACTTTGTCCCGCCGTCGGGCGACTTTGTTAGCTGCAACGACAAGTGATTATTAATCACTGGTTACACCAATATCTATTTATAGTTTAAAAGCACTGTATAGCTCAGTTAAAAAAAAGAAAAAAAAAAAAACAAAAACACAAAAACCAACACCACACCAAAAACCACAGAAGCCAAAGACCCAAAAAGCAAGAAAAAAGAGCCAAAAGACAGAAAAAGAAAAAGAAGAAGCCCACCAAAACACCAAAAACCACACCAAGAAACGAAAAAAAGCCACACACAAACAAGAAAGCAGAAAACCACCCAACAACAGAAGCAAACCAAACAAAACCCCCCCACCACCAAAAACAAAAAAAAACAAACCACCAAAAACAAAAAAAACCCAACACAAAAAAAAAAAAAACCAACAAAACAAAAAAAAAAAAACCCCCAAAAAAAAAACAACCACACACAAAAAAAAAACAAAAAAAAAAAAAAAACCCCAAAAAACAACAAAAAAAAAAAAAAAAAAAAAAAAAAACAAACACACACAAAAAAAAAAAAACACTCAACCACCCACACACCCACCACCCAAAAAAAAACAAAAACCAAACCACCCATAAAAAAAAACAAACACACCACACACCCAACACCACCCCCAACAAAAACCACAAACCCCCAAAACACCCAAACAAAACAGTATGCTTTCGACCGAATTGGTCCCTGACCGATTGAACGTGTTTGAGAACAATTTGAAACCGATGGTGATACCGACTGACCATATACCATAATGATGCGACAAGAGGAAAGAACAGCTCCATTCCGAACCTGATGCCAGAATAACTGTGGTGCGCTTAGCCCAACAGCGAGGAGATGAGACGCTATGCTAAGTATGATGCCCCAGCGACGACGCACTTCAAGCAACTTGCGCAGCTTGAATGACTGAAAAGTGAGATCAGTCAAAATGGTTGGACTCGAAGTTTTTGTTCCGCGACATTTCAGGCCCGGAAGTTCAGGCCCGACCTTTTCAGGCCCGGCCGATTCAGGTCCAGCACAATGACCCATTCATAGGCTTCGGCTTTGGCTCATGTCGGGCCTGAATCGGCCGGGACTGAATGGCCGGGCCTGAACCTGTGCCCCGGCCGGGACTGAACCGTGGCAAATACAGACTGAATACTGACGGTACTTACTTTAATAGCCCTGTCGAACGCGATACACGCCACCAGATTGGCTTGCAGCGAGAGGCTGAACAACGATACGAAGCTCAACACCCGACACGATACATTGCCAACCAGCCACTGGAATGATTGCTCAGCGTGTGGCGGGACAAGCCCAATGATCTAATCATGATAGTGATGCTTGGCTTATGTGCTTATTGAAATGTGTAGTATGGTTTAGGCTCACTTAAGCTCTGAAGAGCCCTGCCCCCCCCGCCCACACCGAGCACACCGACCCGCGTTAAGGAGTAGGCCCACCGACCTTTTTCGCGTGCTTAGGCGCATGAAAGGCCAGGACCTAAGCTCCCACAAGCCCGCCTTAAAGTAGGCCGCGAGAGCTTACCCGAGGGATCGAGCTTTAAACCGACCTTTACACACAACTCTTGTTTACACTTGTTTCGAAAATTCTGCCCATTGCAGATTTTTGCTTGAAATAGAAGCCTGGAAAATTTCGACCTACCCTGAAAAAACTATAAGTACCCGTCTGTAATTAACGCCCGGGGGTCAGAGGTACCCGCAAACTCATAAACGCTCGGGCGTTTACTACAGCAGAGATACGGTGCGCAATGTGTACATACTTTGGAAAGTTAAAATTTTAAAGTTCAGTTACTCGATGAGTTAAATAAAGAAGGCGGTTTTTTGACAAAGGTTTCGCTTTCTCTTCTACGGTTTCGTTTCCGGCGTTTGCAAATATTCACCTTGTTCAATACGGTGTTGGTGGCTTGTGCGAATTGTGCTGGCACGTACACCAACACCAGCAGAAAGTCGGCCAAATTCAGATGCAGACGAAGTCGGGTGAACGATGGCAGACGCTCAGCACGACCACTGCGACCACGTGATCTATAATTTCACTACTGTATCTTGGCAAATTGCCAATTGTACGTCCGATCTCTGGCAGGAGAAGTAATGTTTGGCCCGGCTAGTTCTGGAATCAACCCCCAGCGGAGGGAACGACCTCAAAAAGGTGTCGCGCACAGTCAACACAGCCTTCCATCCCTGAGAAGCACGGGGGTTCGCTGCGGGTAACTGGTACCTAGTCACTAGAGTTACCGGTGACCGCCATCGGGTCTGTGGTAGGTGGCTCAATAATACGGAATACGTGTACCCTTACACGTATACATTCGTCTGCAGAGCAGCGTGTGCGACACCTCTCGAACTGAGGCTGCGCATCAGCTGATTATAAACCTCCTGTTTCTCAGCATCGGTAAGTACAAACACACTTCTGACTGTGTTTTCCAATCTTAACAATTCAATTTGCGAAAAAGAAGTTCCGATTGTTAATATCGAACCGGTCACGCTCAGCGGAGACCAAATTTTAACGACTGCATGTTCGTTGCATCAAGCTACTGTATATCCACGTAAACCACTGGTAGTTAAAACCGAAAGGCCCGTTGGAAAATTACTGATTTCCGCACCTGATGTACGCTATCGTGCGTTTCAATGAGAACATGTTCAGGGGCAACGCTGTGCCGAACACCAACAGCAGAAGCACCATCTCCACCGAATCAATTGATATTTCATCCGTGAATGCACCACCGTTGCTTGTCGGCAAAGGCATTGCTCGAATTCTTTTCAAGTTTTTTTTGGAAAAAATTACTCAACGTCACCGAGGTTTATGGAAATCGCATTTGGATGAGCACTGGAATTCAAAAAGTTTTGATATGCTAAATTTCTAATTTCGCTGCCTCATGCATTTTTAGAGACCCAGGGAAACTGCCCGTTCGAAGTCGATGCAGGATACAAGCTCAACACACAGTCAACAAGCCACGCTGCTGGCTCGTGTGCGTTTCGAATGTTTCAGTCACACGTGGCTCGTATACTGTGTGTTGAGCTTGTTGCCTGCTTCGATTTCGAACGGGAGTTTCCAGCGTCTGCAAAAATACGTGAGGCAACGAAATTTGAAACTTACTGTATGAGCTCTTTTTGACCGAGTTCTATTGTTTACATATTGAAGGGCAGGTGTGAAGGTGATGGAGACTATTCCGCGACTTTTCAGGCCCGGAAGTTCAGGCCCGACCAATTCAGGCCCAGTTTTTCAGGTCCGGCCGATTCAGGCCCAGCATATTTGACCCATTTATAGGCTTAGGCTTAGGCTCCAGCCGGGTCTGGTTCGGCCGGGCCTGAATGGCCGGGCCTGAACCTGTGCCCCGGGACTGAACCGTCGCACAATAGTTGGAGACCTGTTCCAATTTCTCGTTCAAAAAACGCTTTTGACCTAATTTGGTGCTCAGTTTTAGGAAATGTTAGCTTTTGCTACAGGTTCTCAATTATACGAGAGGCAATAAAAAAGGAACTCAGCATTCTTCCACACGGAAGCAACCAGCGATGTATGTATACCGTATTTGTGGTGTAAGATATCTGCGTGCGAATAAGTGACAAAAATGTGAGAAGCGTGCGCTCGGGGTTATTAACACAGGCCAAGCATCGTAAACAACTTTAATATTCACATAAATAACGGCCCACGCGCAAAATACATATAGCGTGGTCAAAAAATAGCTACTCTAGGTTAACGATGACCCGTGGGAAACTCATACGAAAAGGAATCAAATAGGCCAAAAATTGGGTAACTGAGGTTTTCGGGCATAGGGAATCGAAAAACGACATTAATTTTTTAGTCCGTAAAATTTGGGAGCTGCGATTGACCCAAAATGTAGAGCCTACTTTCGGATGTCCCGCGTCCGAAAAAAACAGCTACCCAATTTTTAGTCTGTTTCAAGCCTTTTCATGCGAGCTTCCCGCACGTCAACCTAATCCTTGTGTAGCTGTATTTTTGGGCCACACAATACATACTGCACATACGCAAAAAAACTGTTAAGTCGGTTGATTACCGCGTGACGAATGACCTTATATCACCTGTTTTAAAATGTATAGTCTTTCCGTTTCATAACAGTCCAGAGGCGGTATACAGAAAATGTTTCAACGCCTTGAAAACAGCAGTCATCGTCGAGGATGATAACCAACAGGTCGACAACGTGGCTTGAAAGATGCGTGTTATAATAGCTAAAATGGACCTGAGGGCGAACTTAGGTTAAACCCGGAATCCGGAACTCGGAAATAATTTGCATGGAAAAATACAAAACATTTCTGTGCTCCGGAAACATTTCCGGAAAACGTAAGAATTTACATGCAAAAGTAACGCGTTTTCCGGAAATATTTCCGGATTCCGTTTTCCGGATTCAACCTAAGCCCGCCCTTAAAGCGGCTCCGCCGCTACTGTTTTTTGGGTTTTCGACCAAGCTGTTTTTGTTCATATCGTTAGTTGAGATCAAGAACAATAATTCTGACGAACTTCACCAAACCGGCGATTACCCACCGAAATCGATCCACAAACATGGCCTATCGGGAACAAAACTGTCTGATAGTGACGCACATCCGCACATGATAATCAGGAATTACAAGAGAAATTCAAAATCACTGGGGCGTGATATAGGCAGCGAGCCACGGTAGCCCGATTAAACATTAGCTGTTTTGCAAAAGATAAATGTTTTGTCAAGCTACCGTAACCCGGGGCCTATACCACCATCAGTGACTTTGAATTTTGCTTTGCAGGTCCTGAAGTTTTATTGCGTTCCAATTTCTATCCACAACGATTTGCTGAGGCTTAGGCTAGGCTTAAGTGGCAGCCCAGGCCAATTTATAGGTATGGAAAGTTATTATGCTAATTGAAATTATCTTTTTAAAAACGCAAATAAAGCCTATCATTAAATGGCGAACTAAGCCATTATTATTATAAGGTTTTGATCATTATTATAAGCAACAAACAAAACCATTTTGCCAAAAATGGGGTCAAAAATAAAAAATCTATTGCATGGAAAAAGTTTTTGACCCTACGCAAGCCTGAATTGTTTCCCGCGCTGTCTCTGCAGCTGTCGTGTGTATCCTATGATATATACATGTGCATGGGCCACCCAAAATTGGTGTTTTGTTTAGAAGATCATTTGTTGCATAACATTCAGTGTGAAACACGCCGTAATTGAAACAGACAGTTTCCGATATTGAGTTTTTTTTCGGATATGGCTTCGTGTTCCGGATATAGCGTCAGTCGTGTTATTCTGGTAATCCCGTCATATGATCGTCACAGTGTTGTGTTGTTGTTGCAATCAGTCTTGATCGCTTGATATTCATTATTTCGATGACGAAAGTCGTTGGATTATTTGAACGTATTCATAAATATCGTATTCAGAAATCAGTATGCGATGATATTTAAAAATGGCTTGCCTCATTCGGTTTCATAAAAGCTTAACTTTTTCCCCGTCGAGAAAGCAATATCCGATGTGTGCACTTCAGAGGTCGCGATCCGACTGGGTTTGGCCAGGTCGGCCCGACCCCACCGCCCCCACCCCAAACTTCAGGCACTGCCACCTGCCAGACCTTTCGGTCCGGGGTGTCCGATTCTTTGGTCACATCTTTACCCGATTTTTGTCATAATCTTTGCGATGCTTCTGAACCTATTTGTTGGTGAAAAATTGATTGCTTTCAATTAAAAAGTACTGATCACTTACTCGTCTAATCCGTCAGAAATTCAAGTAGTTTTGAGAAAAATTCCAATTTTTTCAGTAACGTCACTTCAGAAGCTTCAGGGCGGTCGGCCCGGCCCTGCCCGATCCACCACCAAATCTCCGACTCGGCCCGAACAAAAGCCCAAAATGGCGGCCCGGTCCGGCCCGAGGTCGGGCCGTCCTTTATTGCGATCTCTGGCGATTTAAAGCGCATTGTATTAATTCACAGATATTGTTTTTGAAGAGGAAAACGTTAACATTTGTGAAGCCGAAGGAGGCAAGCCATTTTTAAATGTGTATCACCGCATACTAATTTATGAATACGGATTTTACGAACGCGCTCATTAATGCAACCGCTTTCGTCATGGAACTAATGAGTACCAGGTGATCAAGATAAAAAGGAAGTGACTGCAGCACTGTGACGACATATGTATGTACAGCGGTTTTTAAAAAAAATCGTTCCAAAAGTTAAAAAAAATTAATTATGTACTTCGAAGTTCGAAAATTTCTCTATTTTTTGCTCTAAAAGTGCTATTTTTTGCATAAAAATTGCTAATGTTGACATCACCTGATCTGATGCTACCATGGGTGTATTGGGTGCCATAATCGTTGTTTTGTGGCAACCAGACATGGTACACAAGGGCCTCTCATATGACTACACACGTACATGTGACTGGGTGGGTAGTTATTTATCCAGAAGAGTGATTCGATGTAATATTCACTCTAATTTCACACTATGTGCAGCTTATTTGCATTGGTCGTGTACCTAGACGCAATAATTTCACCCAAAATTCCCATCCCGAATATCAGAAAGCCATACATACCATCACACCGGCACCACTTGAGCCATTGGATAGTATTGTTTTCGGAACACCTGTGCTTTATATGCACTTAGAACACCATTATGTAACAAAAATACCCCTATTTTGTATTTGAGCGCTCATTTTTTATCGTGTTGGGGAGATTTTGACCGGAATAAAAAATTTTTGTTTAATTGCAAACAAAATTAAAAAAGGGGCTCGAATAATTTTTTTTATTAACCACTCGGCTCAGGCCGATATCAAACTTGTTGACATTTTAAGAGATTTACTGGAACGACCAGCGTGAAAGATGTTCATTTTAAGCCTGGGAACAACAACTTTTAAGTTGGTCGAAATTAATGGCAACATTGATCTCCTTATACCGGAGTTTTCTATATGCAGCCCCCCCCACGAATAGGGCCCTCCGACGGTTCTATTCGGAAGCGCTTCCGAATAGAGTCGCGGGACTCACTCCATATTTAGGGTAAAACCTTTTCTAAGACTCGACCAAAAGCACTAGTTTTTCTAAAAATGGGCCGAAAACAAACGCCATAATCTATTCTTTACACACACAGCCAAGCAAGAAACAACATCTCGATTGTGAGAGTTACACCTGTTGAGTTTAATTTGTAGATCGCAGTAAAAGCCGCAGAAACTAATTACTATGCCCATGGACGTATACGGTATGTATACACAGTATGGTTTACGTAGTATTCCCATATATGGAAATTGAAGAAAGTGAATTAGGATAAGGTTGGGAACGTAAAGGATACGTGCCTGTTACCCGCAGCAATTGCTGCTTCCCATTTACCGACCCTTCTCAGGGATGGAAGGCTGGGTTGACCCACGACACCACCTTGATGTTGTTCCGTCCGCTGGGGGTTGATCCCAGAACTAACCAGGGCAAACACTGATTAGCCTGCCAGATCGGACGGGGTACACACGAGCAAACGTGGTATGGGTGTCGTTACCTGCATTAGAGTGCAGAGTGCGACGACATAATACGAAAATATGGAATAAATAAGAGGGCAAGCCAGATGAGCGTGATGAAAAATGACAGCACACTTGGATACACGACAAAATATACACTACTGCGACAGCACGGATCAAGCGTGGACTACATTAGAATATGTGCCATTTCCACTCGACATTTATATGTGTATACACTGGCTCGTAAATATCAAGGAGACTCAAGCTAAATTGGTTCAGGCAACCTGATCATGCTCTCGAAGCAAACTGCGCCAAAATCAACCCGCTGACGCAAGTGTATTGGAACAAAACTGCAGTAACTGTCGTGTCAGCAAGCTTTTTGTCAGCAAACTCAGCAAGAATGCTTCGATAACATGTTTGGATAGCTTTTGCTCCACATGGCTGGCTGACAAGAGTGAAAAGCGAACGGAAGAGAAATTAATACACACAGGTTGTGTATATTTGTGTCTTTTTGCAATAATTCCCCTTGCTTGTTTTTAGGGCTTAGGCTTTGTATGTAAGTCTCGTCGCTCACTCGTTTTTGAGATCCTAAGCCGAATAAGCATAAAAGTAAGGTGGGTAAAAGCAAGAAGACACAAATATGCATAATCTACATGTATTGATTTCTCTTCCATTCGTTTTTCGCTCTTGTCCAGTCTGCACATGTCCAGTAAAACAAATCGAAATGTGTTATAGCAGCTATCTTGCTGACAAAGTTTTCTGACAACGTTTGCTGACGCGCCAGTTACTGCAGAACTGTTTCATTACTTTTTCACAGTCGCGCTGGCAAATCATAACATATAAGCGGACGTGGCCTACCTTCGCGGTTTATGAAAAAATATTCAACTAATCAACCGGTTTTCGCCTAACCACTCATAGGGTGGAATTTTCGAAACGGTGTAAAGGTCAGTTGGGCGTAAAGGTCGGTGTAAAGTTCGGTCGAAAGCTCGGTCGGCGTAGCTCGGTGTAAACGTGAAACATTGCCTGTTATTAACGTGGAATGTTTCAAGTTTACACCGAAGTCTATCACACTGAGCTGTCGACCGAGCTTTCCACCGACCTCTACACCGAGCTGACCTTTACACCATTTCGAAAATATCACCCAAAGATGAGAATAAACAGCACTCTCGGCAAAAACTTCTGACATCTTGCGTGATGCTAATTAGCCCTGTCATGTTATTTTTGTCGCATAGCGTCGCGCTCTTGCTAAGGCACAAGGTCGTCGGGGCAGGTTTTACGAGTAACATACAGTAGCGCCCCACCCAGCTCAACAGCTGTCTCAAATTCTTATTGGTTATACGTTGAAAGCGTCACACGGTTGGTGTAGTATTACGGTACCGGACCTGGCCCCAAGCGACTTCTACCTGTTTGCCGATTTGAAGAAAGCCTTGCGCGGCAGGCGATTCAGCTCGGACAATGAGCTGAGGTCGGCTGTCGACGAATATTTGCAAGGCAAGAATTCTACCGCTCTGGCGTGCGTGCCTTGACCGGCCGATACGAACCTGTGTTGGCAAGTCAGGGCAGCTACATCGAGTAGAACCACAAACCTGAGGCAGAGGGTGGGTGGGTGGGGCACAGCCGAAAACTTTCTGAATCACCTGGTGGTATCTGCGTAATGTGTTGCACTAACATTGACGGCAGGGGCATGTAAAACAATTTCTCACTTGTCCGACAAGTTTAGTCCTTTTTTGGAATGTGATTGACAAACCTCACTTACTTTTTACGCTCGTGATAGCGCGTCGTTTCTCTGCGATCTCAGCGCTGAAGCTTGACTTCCGTAATCGGATCGGGCCTGATCGTTGACTTGAGCACGCAAAATGATTTAATTAGGGATATCGAGAAATTTACAGACGCCGCTCATCCGTGACCAGTGCGAAAACTATTCCAAGACCTAAAGCACAACTTTTGCGATGATGACAAGAAACTTATTGGGTCCGAAAGTCCCGGACGGGAAACTTTGGCTCGTCGCTAGGATGTTATAAGGTCAGCGTAAAAGTACATAGTTAGTGAGTTTTTGTATTTTTGTATGTTTATAAGCACCGGAAACTACTCAGTGGCTGGTCGTGCAATTGCATAGTGTTTCTCTGGTGATTAATTCCGGGAATTAAGGTAATTACTTTCTGAGAGCCTTTCCGGTTGAGTGTTGATGAAGCGGGTTTCCAAAATCATCTTAAGTTAAAAAAACTGTTACGGTTGTTTATTAGCATGTACAAGGCATAAGGAAATCGAAGGGACCCGAACGAGAAAATATTTATGGCTTCAATAAAAAAATGTTATCACGACGCATAAACATGGAGACGAACTACGTCATAAAAATCGGAATAGGATCTACACGATTTTATGAACCTGTACCTCGTTTACATTTTAATCAACGACTCATTAGTTTCAAGAACTGAGCCGTAAGCCCATCACATTGATATCAATATTAATAGATCTGAACTCGATCATTCTCTCTATCAGCCAGCAGGGGCGTCTTCTCACCCAATCTGCCGTCGTTATTTTGATCGCGTTTTCTCAAATAGGCCCTGAAGGCCAGCGCGCAACAAACGACGCCGAGCAACAGGCCAATCACAACGCCCAATATCGAGAAATTGAATTTGGTCGCCTTGCTCAGATCAGGATTCGAGACGACCAGTCTCATATCGGCCGGGATTTTGATCGTGATTTCCGGCACTTTCTCAGCAGCGGGACGATTCTGGATATAGGCGGCCGGATCCCAGTCGGTCGGCGGAGGACTGCTATCGACAGACTTGGCGCCATCAAATGTGTGCACTCCGTTTTGTTGTTGATTGACACCGGGCGTGAGCACGAAATTGGTGGCATCAAAGTATGTCGAACAGTCGACGCTATTCTTCGACGTACGCAGCAGGGGACACGCCTGAGAAGGTGTATAAATGGTCAAATTTATTAATTTTTAATTGATTGATCAATTGCTCAATGAATGACAGCTACTATGTTAAACATGCGAGCAGAATCAATTAATTTAATAATCAAGCAAGCCTTCAACATGAGTCAATGAATGAATAAGTAGCTAATTATATCGTTAATCCACGAATAAATCAATGAATGAATCATGCGTCACTGATCAAAGACTGCAAACACAGCGGAAAGGAAAGACACAGCACCGAGCTTGTGTTGTTTGCGAAAAAAAACCGCGTTTTTTACGCGCACTGAATTGCGAAATGGAGAGGGTCACTTCTGTATATCGGCACCAAATTTCCGACCAGTCTCATGTATGTCTCGGTCCGGATTAGTTGACTGAAGAGACAAAGTCAGGCGCCGATATTTGGTTTTGCTCAAAAGGTGACCTCCTTCGATATTTCGCGATTTAGTGAGTTGGAGAAGCGGTTTTTCGCAAACGATATAAGTTCGGTGCTGTGTCTTTTCATTTGCAGCCAAGAAAATGGCGGGGTGTTTAGTAGGTGACGTTCGACACGCCCTTTAAAGTCAATCAGTCCAATCATTAAGCATTATACGAACCGGATCCGGACAGGTCATCTTTGTCTCGACATTGAAGTCGATCAACATCGATTTGGCACCGACTGGCTGCAGCATGTTGTTCCACAGCGACTTGGCCCAAAGCGCATGACCGATCGTGCTCGGATGGAAACAGTCGGGTGCCATATACGAGAAATCGGGCGTGCCGTCGGGCTGTGGTAAACATTTATGTAGGACCGTTTCAACTTTTGCGGGCAAGCACACACTGCAACTTGCGTCCGTCTGCGACTATGGTTTACTATACGCGACTTGGCATAGACAAATTTTGCATGACTCTTTTTTGTGATAGTGCTGAACCGGGGCTTCAACCACTGGTGACTTCGACCAGCGTCAAATTTGGTTTTGTGTGGGGGAACAACTTTTACGCTGGGAGATATTAGGGACGCAACGCTATCGCAGGTTAGACAAAATTTGCCCAGGTCATGCGCCAGGTCGTACCAGTCCAACCGTGGTCATAGGGTGATATTTTCGAAACGGTGTAAAGGTCAGTTGGGTGTGTAAAGGTCGGTGGAAAGCTCGGTCGACAGCTCAGTGTGATAGACCTCGGTGTAAACTTGAAACATTCCACGTTAATGACAGGCAATGTTTCACGTTTACACCGAGCTACGCCGACCGAGCTTTCGACCGAACTTTGCGCCGACCTTTACACCCAACTGATCTTTACACCGTTTCGAAAATTCCACCCATAGTCCCAGTGCTTGCCAGCAAAGTTGATGAGGCTGTCCATATTATGTAGTTTACTCGCACTCTGCGACTGTGGCCGGCGCGTTTGCGTCGGTTTTGAAACAACGGAACGCCCCGCGGGCAAACCGTCCGCATGTACGATTGTCTGCGTGCAGCCGGTCGTTTATGCCAACCAAAGGCTACCCTGCATGACTACTCCGCCAGCAGACTTCAGACAACAAATGCAGCGCTGTCTTTATTATTCAGCGTTTGATAATGAGAGCCACCCCAAACTGGACTCGGGGCACACAATACGTAATTCAAACTTTCGTTATTCGACGGCTTCACTCGCAACATATGGCACGGGCAGTAAAACTAAACACACAACTCTACATATGTATACATACCCATTCTCCATATGCGATGCCTGTCATCTATGCCTGTCAACTTCACGGACAAGCACTTGGCTTGGCTGCACAACTTGGCATGGATTTGGCATATCTGCCTACTGCTTGATCACTGTGACATATATAAGTGGTATAAAGATTGTTTTCATATAGCCAGCTATTTACAGTGTGTCTTGGCTGCACAGGTATTGTCTTCACACTTTGCATAATGCCTACAAAGCTACACACGGTCCGCTTTTTTGATGTTGCAAGCATCATGCATCAATTGCACGAAAACAATATCCTTACGGCGTGTACTAATGATCAAACGAGCTTTCCTGTGGCAAGCCTTTGCCAAGTTGTTGCCATAGCGCTTGCCCGGGCAAAGTTGATTGCTGCTTCCCCGCCCCAAGTATACCAGTTTCGGAAATCCCATCTTCTCGGCGCACGGTTGTACGACCACCGTGAAGTCGTCGCGCGTCGCATAGTTGTCCGCGACGCGGGCGTTCGCGGCCTGATACTGCTCGGATAACGCGGCCGTGTCCGCCGCGGTCGCACACGGACACTCGGTTCTGTGCGGGTATGTATGAAGGTGGAGTTATACTTGTCCTCATGTGGACATTTTGTCCGCATGGACAAATCTTTGTTCTGGCCGCAGTTTGTCAATTGTTGAAACTTCAGCTTTGATCAGCATACTAGTTGTTTCCTTCCAGACCAAGGGGGAACAACTGTTACGATTTTCTAAGCTGTTGCTGCAACCAATTGCAAAATATGATCAATGCAAAGTTTTGTCCATCCGGACAAATGTCCACATGAGAACAAGTATAACTCCACCTTGAGTCAGTCTTTTTGATGACACAAACTCAAACAACATGTTTTTTGATGAGGCTGAATGCGGGGGGAAGAGTGAATAACTTGAAAACAGATGTTCTGTAATTTTTTGTATTTGCGGGTGTTACCGCAGGCTCCCGACTTTTATCAGAACTCATCCACCACCCCCACAGCATCAGTCTACACTCTATCTTACATAAGTGTCCAAAATCCGCGTTTCATATGAGCTACAGCCGGCAAACCATAGGCACCTGGCACAATCGGCCAAATAAAGTTGGACGGGAAGCTCTGTAATCGTTGCTACGCAGCCACAGGTGTACAGTACAGTGCCTTTGTTTCTAGTTGTGTCCTACATGCATGACGTCACATATCGACGTCAGCGGCTACTGGCGGCCGGTTAGGCAACAAATCACTCGTGGTGCCAATTCAATCTTTTCAGATCTGTAGTCAGATGCAGGCCAAATGATGCAGTGCACTTGAATGTTTGAAGAATGTGATGTTTCTGTGACTGCGGTTAGTTGATAACATGATGATTTGCTCCTTGTAGGACGCAGTACCGCACGAAATAGTCAACAATTTATTATTCCTGACGTTTCGAGTGCACCTGACACCCTTCTTCAGAGGATGCAGTGCACGTTTTGTATTCGGTCTCACCACGGGGCTGGTTGCGGCCACTGCATATTATGCAGCTGGTCTGCCATGTATCAATGTTGTCAGCATCGACAATCAACATTATGCCGTCATGCGCATATGTGTAATAAACGCTTCTTCACTAAATGGAAAATTGAGACTCAAACAAGCCTGCAACGCCCCGCCAAGTAGGTTTGTTCTAGAAATTGTTGAAAAATTCGGTTTGGGCATAAGCAGAAATGTGAAAAGCCCAAACGTCGACGGCACGAACTTGTGCATCCGGGCACAGTATGGACTGGCGGTGTTTGCTTCGTTCAATATGTTCATGTGCTCCATGCCAACGAGATTGACGAACGTGCGCGGTAGATTGTCAGCCAGATATTGAATCGCGTCGTTCAGATGCGCGTAGTAGTTGTCGGCGGAGTAGCGATCCTGCAGCGTGAACACGTTAGAACAATGAAGATAATATTACTGAAACTACTACACTGGAAAATTATACAATGTGATTTGAAAATGCAAAGACAGCGTGAAGACTAGTAAGCGCATTTTCTTTGTGCAGGTGGTGCAATTCGGTCAGTACTGTGGTCTGGTGAGACAGTACTCACAGAATACCATTTGAAAATAGCAAGGCTTACGGAAACCATAACATTCGATGCTCGGCTGTATATGTATGTTTGGATGTGGGCTTTAGCTTCACCCTAGCCCTACACCAGTTTTCGAAATTTTGGCAGACTTCGAATGTTTTCAACAACAACAACACTGCGCATTAACCTTGGAAATAGGAAACATTTCGTATTTCCTATTTCCTAGGTTCGTCTCAAATTCATAAAAAGTAGTTTCAGCACGGAAAAGATGTCCTATTTCCTAGTTTTACGTAAGGCCGCCCTTAGTCCAGTGATATCTTGAAAAAAATCTGCGCGTGCCCTCTTACCGCGTCCTCACAATGGTGACAGATGTCGTTGTTGCCGACGAAGACGGTGACGAGTTTCCAGTCCTTGTCAAAGTCGAGCTCCGTCATCTCCTTAATGCGTTTCACGAGCTCGACTGCCTGGTCCTGCAAAATGTTCTTGAAAGATTCTATGTGTCAGGTCTCAGGGTGTGCCTTTATTCGGCCCGGAATGGGTTTGGACCTTTCGATTAGGACGCGGCTGAAATCCAGGCACCAAAGGCACCTAATATCCGGGCCCTGTGCCAGTTCAGCGACTGTACCGCAGAGGTGAATTGCTAAAGCTCAAACACGTGCGAATGCTTGAGATAAAAACTCAAACAATTTAAAATTCAAATTGAATTCAACCACCGCCTCAATCCAACAGCAACACTGCGCTCTACGCAAGAATCAGGTACAGTATAACATAGATAGTCGAATCCAACCGTCATATTTTCGGCCACGGCCCCAGACACGGCCACGTTGAGCTGCGAGAAATACTTGAACCAGACGGGGGCTACACGATGGCTGGCACCCACGACATTCGGATTGAACCGACGAAGCGCGTCTGCAATGTGGGCATCATTATAGTAAAGGCAAACTAGACCAACACGAGCCCGATTTCGAAGGTGGTGTGTATTCAAAACGAATAGAAAGAGAAAATCATCATGCTCCACTTCGTATTTTTCAACGTGTTACATTTCCCAAATCGGCAGCCACATGAATGTTTCACTAGTCAACCAGCTGCGAAATCGGGCTCGTGTTGGTCTAGTTTACCTTTACATATACATAGTTGAGAGTTGCGCAATCGCCCCGTAGCGCTTTCGAGAATTAGGCCCAATATTAGGCCAAAAATATGCCAAGAAATTTGCAGAAGACTGCTTGGTCTGTAGAGATAGAAATGAATAATAAAGTTATATTGGTCTCACAATGACCATATGAGAATCCATCCAAAACCACCCTGACTTTCAGGATTCCAACCATGAGCCACGCTAAACCACTGCGCTATTTGTATTTCTTACAAAACATTTCATCTGAAAATAAACCAGCCAGTCAACCACGTTTTTAAGCTCCGAAACATTTCGCTTACTGCATACTTTGTGTGTGATTACGTTGGCGCGCAATGTCAATTTGAATTTTCTAGCTTGTCAATTCAGGAAAAATTTTGGATGGATTCTCATGGATAGTCATTGTGCGACCAATATCAATGTGGGCATGGACATGGACCTTGGGACCTTCCAATTGCTCTTTTCGATCCGTAATTGGTTACGTAACTTATCTTGATCACGTGGCCTTCGCAATTCAAGATTTTACGACACTGTCACGTTAACACACAATTTTAAACCGCGTAAAGGCGGTTTTCGGCCCGCTCAGACCACTTTAGCCCATGTCGTTGCCAACTTCGATACATGTATATCACAGACGCGAAATTCGTCACGTGAAAACGTCGCTACAGAGTGGATCTGATCGAAGTCGATTGAGATTTTGAAGATACACAACCGGGACGCGACAAACAACGTGTCAAACTCACTAGGCACAGTGGCAGTGAGCGTGTAGTCGTTGTCAGCCCCGATACTGAATGATTGACCACGATATTCGAGTGACATCTCAACCAATGTCATTGCGCCTGCGCCCAAGGCCGCCTGAAATTACTGCACTGAGATAAAAGGCAAACTAAAATATACGCCAACACGAGCCCGATTTCGGAGGTGTTGTGTTTTGAACATGAAGGAGAGAGAAATTCCTCATGCCCCCTTGTTGTAGTCTTCAACGTGTAACATGCCCCAAATCCGCGGCCACATACACGTCCGAAATTAGATTTGATATTGGATTCTGATAATTAAGCGGGTGTCGGAACACCGGAGATTAGAGATCTATATATCACACCAAGTTTTTATGATGTGACTGTAACTATAACGACTTGATGGTGACAAGTCAGCACAAAGGAATGAATGTATGTAAATAGAGCACAATAACGCCAATGGGTGGAATTTTCGAAACGGTGTAAAGGTCAGTTGGGCGTAAAGGTCGGCGTAAAGTTCGGTCGAAAGCTCGGTCGGCGTAGCTCGGTGTAAACGTGAAACATTGCCTGTTATTAACGTGGAATGTTTCAAGTTTACACCGAGGTCTATCACACTGAGCTGTCGACCGAGCTTTCCACCGACCTTTACACTCAACTGACCTTTACACCGTTTCGAAAATATCACCCTATGTCTCCAAGTCTTGAGGAGCCACAAGTGTGGCCCACAACAACTGTGAACAAGGCTACATTAAATGCGAGGCCGAGTCAGAAGAACACAACTTATACGCGCCTCAGCAGAGGCTTTTTAAAAGTTCTTCACAAGCAAGATACCGTATTTTCTAGATTATAAAAAATACATAGAGCGCACCAAAATAGGCAGCGAAAAACACAGGTCCCCAAAAAGCACGCCCAATCCCCCCCCAAAAAAACAGCCTCAGAAAAGGGGTCAGTGAAAAAAATAGTGCCGCTTATTCGTTACGTATGTAGATGCAAGAAACAGAGGTAGAGCTGGAAAAAAGACTTCTACTTATGACCCGGCGACCTACCGTCACAGAGTCTCCCATAGCGCCGACCACTTTGACGTCATTTGGCCGCAGTGAATGTACGTCAGTGGGTGGCACTTTGCTGTGACCCTCCATGTTCGGACAGTTGAATGCGGGGTCGCCGGTCGCTGGGTTGCCTGAGTAGAAAATGGTGCCCAGTATTCATCACGCAGTTCAATTCGAGTTCGCGTGTCGTTAGTAGGGTTAGAGAGATGTCGGGTGTCGGCTGTCGGGTGCCAAAAAAGTGTAGGTGTCGGGTGTCAGGTGTCGGGTGCCTCCAGATGTCGGGTGTCGGCTGTCGGGTGCCAAAAAAATGTAGGTGTCGGGTGTCAGGTGTCGGGTGCCTCCAGATGTCGGGTGTCGGTTTTTTTGGAACCCGACACCCGACAGCCGACAATCGACACTTGCGGTTCAAAACATCGTCAGGAAGAACGATCTCAAAATCAATGATGTGCACTGCACACCACTGCACACAGACTTCTGCGGGCACTCTCTCATGCTACGCAATGTGGTTGCGCACACCATGTGCACACGCATGGCCAGCTGGCTGATGTTACACGCGCGCACGCATTGTGTAAAAATATTTAACATCATGAGTCCTGCATGCTGGTTCTCTTCTAACTACACGAACTCGATTACAAACGCGGGCCGAACTCATCGTTGTTCTTGACCACTTTTTTTACAATAATTCAAATCATGTTGTTGTGTGTCTTTGAGAGACGAACAGCACCAAATCACAATACACAGAATATATTGCCGAATTTTTGATACTCAATAGTATCCTCGTCAGGGCTAAAAAAACAACAATAAGAGAGATAGGAACCGGTTGTCACAAGAATATCACTTCAGAAAACGCAAACAGGGGGCAAAAGCAGTCAGATAAACAAGTGGCATTTTGATACAGATATTGGCTATATTGCTGGGTTTCAGTGCTCTGTTGATGTGTGGATTGCGAACACTCAAATTATTTTACCGAATTGTTTTTAGCGCCTACGTCATATTGTAAAACACCGCTCGACCAACCATTCGGATTGACCTTCTGATTGTAGAGCGTGGTGCGAGAATTGAAAAACTCGCTGAATTCCTTGATGAACGTTTCGTTAAGCGACGTTTCTTGAATGAACGAAGCGTACGCGTCAAAGGACAGGATCGCCTCATTGAATGACGTCAGGCTGAGGCAGATGACAAGTACGGGAAGTCCTGAAATGTTTCAGGTTATCTTTCATAAACACGCACCACCGCACTTTTTTTCACTAAACCCCGCACTCCCGGATGCAGAAGGTACTAACCTACAAATGCAAAGAAAATCATTGACCAGCCTGTTCGGAACATGCTGTCAGCGACGGTGAGCTGCACCTGGACAAAAAAAATATGCAAATCCGGCGCCTGAAAAATTACGAACCCACGAAAGATTGTTGATGTTGTTGTTTAACGAAAGAGAGGACACGTCTTTAGACGGGCGTAAAACACTGCAAAGAAACTTCTTCTGTGTGTCTTTATGTGTGTGTGTGGTGTCCTGTTTACGCTGCTTCTGGAGAACTCTTATCTTTAATGGGTACGTTGTGTGCTACCACGTGTTACGCTTTCAGGGGTAAAAGCACCAGGTAAAGTGCTCAGCTATATGTATGATCTTGCAATAATAATAGATGTGCTTTTATTGCTGTTTATTATGACTGATAAAACTGCCAGCGGCCGGGTGAGCAGTTTGGGGGAACTTCGGTCCTCCTGCGTGCAAACTTGGGCCCCAGACGTGCTTATGCAGCTATTTTTTGTCTAATGGCGACGGTCTTTGTATTTGTAAAAACAAATGCGCTCCACACGCCCGAAATGTACCACCCTGTAGCTTTTTTGGCGGTCATGTTGCGTTTTCCTTCCGTTAACTTTTCAACGAATAACGAAGAACTGAATCACAAAATGCCATAACATCACAGGATAAATTGAATCGAAAATATGCAAATATACAAATATGCGCAGCCAGTGTCCAACAGGATGGAAATTTCCACAAGCCTTACCGAAGTCGCATAGACAAATAGATGAAAGAGCAAAAACCCGTTATGCTCAGCAATAACTGATTTATGAACTCAAAATAAGGTAAAAAGCGCTCATGTCAACTTAACAACTTGGTTTGAGCAACAGGTGGTGTCGTACGTTGAATTTGGTGCCTAGAGATATCCAATCCCACGCAAACACGGTACCATACAGGCACCAGAGACGCATCTGTTCAATCATTCGATTACCCGATTAAACAATTGATGAGCCAATCGATCACCTTCAAGCAACTAAACAAATCAAGCGCGCGAACGCTTAACCACAATCGCTTGATCAAGCGCTTCATAAGTCGTTCAATGATACTTGATGACACTTGATCACATATGTATCAGACGGTGAATCGCTTAGATCAAAGTTATTCAATTTGTCATTTGAACAACTATGTAATCACTGATCAATGACACTAAAAGTCGATTTATACTTCTGATTTCCGGGAAGTAGAAGTGAAAATCCGAAGAAGTCTCGACACCACGCAGACGTGCCCGGCAGGGCAGTGATTGCTTCTAGTGATTGCCTGTTCCGTTCTGTCCATATTGATCGCTGCCTGATAGTGATCAATCCATCAATCCAATAATGATCAATCAATCCATGAAGCCACATCAATCATCGCACAATCTGTTCGTGACGATCGCCAATGGGCCCACATTGCTGGCTGATATGGTCGGTGGCTCCAACAGATGTCCGTACTCGCTGGTGAACGGCATCGATTTGTCCTTCTCCGCTGGCACATTCTTGTGAGCCGATTCAATCAGCTGACGTTGCAGTTGCAACATCGAAGTCTGATTGTGGCAGAGGAACTCGCGTAGCGAAATCATGTCCGAACCGGAACGCGGCAGCGGCGATTTCGGGCCCGGCTCGGTGCATGTAGAAATCTGCAGAATACACATGTATTGATATCTGGGTTCAACAGAAAGTGCCGCGGTGGTGTTCCCTTTTTCTGTCGTTCCTGCTGAATTTAGTACCGTAGAATGCCAAATAGGTCCCCAATGGAAAGTCTGAGAACTCAAACAAAATTCCAAACAAGCCCCCAAGCACTGACTGAAAATGTGCATAGGTGGGTGCTTATTGAGAAAAAACGGGGGCTCGGTTCGGGTATACTGAATTTGGCATTTCTTGGCGCAACTGTGCAACACATCTACACACAGTATATGTATGCGCCCTAGCTATGGGATCACAAGGCTTATGTAATAATGGCA
>JASAMV010005059.1:0-18911 GCA_030248065.1 Rhynchonema sp. JSB1_4
AGGCATAATGTGGTTGAATTGATACCGTAATTGTTGTGGTACACCTTTGACGGGGGCGTTCTTTTCTCACAGATTTTTTTCGGGGTTGTTCTTGTACTTTGAATCCTTTCAATCAAGAGAAAAAAAATGATTTGCGCCAATTGTTTTTCACTGCCATGGGGAATCCGTTTTCTGTGTTATTTGCATTGTTTCCTTTTCCACTGCACTGCTGTTTATCCGCGCTTTCCTTCTGATGTACCTTGTTTTCACACCGTGGTGTACTTTTAGAAATAACCCCTTTCGTTGCCATTAACACGTATGTACAAACTGTTTGTGATTAATGACCATTTTGCATGCTCATCGGTGTTCCATGAAATGCAAAACTGTGGGTTGTATTGAGCCATTTATTCTTTGCTGCAGCTGGAGCGCAATCGCGTTTTGCCTTTTTGCGTCAAAATCAGATGAATCATTACATTAGCTGTTATCAAATGCATCAAATGCACATTCAATTCAAATCAAGTGTAGTCTTACCGCACGCTCATGAGACGAGAAATAACAACTGCAGTTGCTTTCTGGATCAACTTCAAAGCTATAAGATTCTACTTGTTTCGAAGAGTTTCGGTGACAAAATTACGACGCCCAAACGCAGTAATGGCTTGCGTTGTCATTTTCGCTGCCATTGCTCTGCAGAGGAGCAGGGTTGAATCGAAACCGGCAGTCTCATGATCACGTGGCTTGACTGTACACTTACATGACACCAACGTGTTGGCCACAAGCATATTGCGTGCAACGCAGTCAACGTGCACGCACGCAACAAAAAAAACCACGTTTTTCCAACTCCAAACACTGAATCATTCCATTTTCTTATATTGAGCTTGAAAAACATTATCAGATATCCTTACTCTCGCTTTTGTCATCATGATGATTCAGTCAGAATGAATGCAGTTGTATAAATTGGTGGTTGCAGACAGGGAAAAACAATTAATTCGACAAATAACGAGGAAAGCTGACGAGTTGACAGATTTGTTTATCTCTGGTAAAATTAACTTTTCAATCTTTGAAGTGAGCTTTTTTGAATAAATCGCTTTTATGTGCACTCTTTTCAGAAAACCGCCCAATTGGCGCGCGATGTCGAGCGACAGCTCAGAAAGTGGAGGGAAAGGATCGTTGAAGAACAAACTATTGGGCAAATTTGGAAGGAGGGGATCGACCACGGAGGATGAGGTGAACACTTTGTTGTTGCAGTTATCACAGGCAGTATTTGAGCCCCTGTAAAAGTTTTTAACATAGTTTCGTTGTGAAAAGTACAATCTTGGTGCCACGTTTAATTTAACCTGACATTTGGCATGACGTGGCATAATCGCCACACCTGTGTATACATACTCGTCTGTCGCCAGAACGCTGCCCAAAACCAAGTGGAGAGTTCTGTGAGATACAGCAAATGCAAAAGACAGATTCTGAACAAAGTTTGGTCTAATTGGCATGTGGTCAACTCAGATGGTCATCTAAGGTCGTCATTTGAAAGCAGCCCTGAGTGAGCGCGAGAAGCGACCAATATCCGGTGTGAGTGACGAGTTTTGTTGACGATCTGTATTGACGAGTTGAATGTATTATTGGTCGCACAATGGCCATATAAGAATTCAACAAAATCAATCCTGATTTTCACGTTCAGTCACTCTTAACTATTGTGTTATTTGTGATTCTCACAAAACATTTTCAGCTGAAAATAATCTAGCAGATCAACCACGTTGCCGCAGGTCTGAAACATTCTCTTTACTACGTGTTTTGTGTGTGATCGCGCAACGCAACGTCATTGCCCCGTCACTAGCCTGCTTTGCGATTCAGGAAAAAAATTGACCAATTCTTATAAAGTACAGGGTGCGACCAATATAAGAAATTTTGTGGATCTGTTCATTGACGGTGGATACAGCCATGTGTTCCACGTGCCAATCAAGATAAAAATGCATACTGTAACCCAAGAACACCAACGTGGCAGCAACAAATCACCACGAGGTAATTCTCAATGCTCAAAGTGTTCATCTTGTTCAATCAGGATGAGAGCGGTGGCGAAACGGACGAAAGGGGGAAGTCGAGTGGGGAAGATCGGGCCAGTCGAAAAGGCAAGAAACATCATCGACGGGAACATCGAAAGGGAAGCAGGGGCAAGTCACGATCGAGGTCGAGGTCGAGTTCGAAGGAAAGCAGTTCGATACCGCCCACAGACACCGACGATGAAGGGAGAAAAAAGAGAAAGGTACTCAGCTTTTCCAGCCAGGGCGGGGTGAGGTACTGATGTTGCTGAGTTTAGGGCGGTGAAGGTACTGACGTTGATGAATCAGGGTGTAGAAGGTACTGGCCTTGATGGATCAGGGTGGGAGAAAATACAGGCGTTGTTGAATCAGGGTGGGGAAGCACTGACCTTGATAAACCAGGGTGTAGAAGGTACTGGCCTTGATGAATCAAGTGGAGAAGGTACTGACCTGGATAGGGCGCGAAAGGTACTGCCCATTGTGAATCAGGATGCGGTCATAGGGGTTCAATACGAGTGCCAGTGCCACGTTTGGTGTAAACTGATGAGTTGGCGAATCAACGTGGAAATGTTTCTGGCAGGCAAGCCAATTTGGCACCATGCATTTCGATGATAGGTGACAGGAGCTCTGCTTGAAACATTGCAGCGTTAGGTTGTCAGGGAAAGGTCAAATCACGCTTTCATAAAATTTTGCTGCATTTTTAGGCCCGTCACGAACACGACACCGATTCAGATACTGGTGCATCACAGTATGCTGAAGACAAAAAAGGTACGAAAAAGCTTATTGTAGATCGCTCTGAGGATATTGAGCCAAAAGACCTGCTCAAATGGTCGGGGGGGGGGGGTTAGAGAACCGGACAAACACACTCCTCACACCACACCCTATCCATCCAATGTTTCTCACCATATACATGTATAGATTCGCGCAAACGCAAACGTCGTGACACAACGACCACCGACGAATCGGAGCCGGGCGAAAAATCGAGTCGAAAAATGGCGGCGAAATCGTTGACAATGAGTGGTAAAATGACGGGCATCGCTGGCAAACTGAATGAATCGAAAAAAGCTGAATTTACGGTTGGCTGGTTGATGTTTCACAATATTGATAGTTGTAACGGGTTAGAACTTGGTGATAAGATTGGATCGGTCTTAGTCATTAAATTAAAGATATTTTGATGGAACTCATTTCGATCAGTGGCGTAAAAGTCTTTGCCAGATAACTGGTGATTGTGTATATATGTATGTATCTCCATATTCTTCATATGCCCCTCTCCGAGACCAGGGCAGCCGTCGCTCCGTTTACCAAGTTAAGTACTCAAGGCACACCGAAACTTGGTGACGGGGTGCACCTACCGTTCTTTACCTTGTTGAACGCTCGCAGGTGTTCGCGCATGTGCACGAGGCCAAGCTGTACGCGAGCGTGTTGATGAACCCGTATGTGAAGGTCAGCTGTGCCGGAGTCACTAAATTGACTGGTATGAATCAATGAACTGTTTTATGTGAATGTTGTCACCAATAAAAAAACTGCGAAGCTTATATATTACGTTGCAGCTCGCAAGCGTGCCACGTCCACGCCGGTATGGAACGACAAGAAACGGCTGATTCTGCACAAAGCGCTCAATAAACTCACTGATCAGAATATTCGATTTACTGTTTACAGGTAGGATCGCTATTTATTGAATAATCGTAAAGTACGAGAATGTACTTGTTGGGTCACCCTTTGCAGTGGCACGCGTAAACTTCGTGATCCGGCAGTGGGCCATTTCGACCTGTCCTTCGGTGTGTTGTACGCACAGGAGTACCATTGTCAGGCAAACTGTTGGGTGGCACTCGACAGTGCTGAAAGTTCGAACATCACCAATGACAATCCCGGACATTTGAAAGTACTTTTGGGCCACACTGTTTTGTTTATGGGCATGAGAGGTGATGTTTCAATATTTATTGCAGCTCACCTGCTACATCACCGGTCCAGGCGAGAAGGAGCCGCCGAACAAATACATCAAATCAAACATCAATGCTGATCAGGTTCAACATTCTTAACATTTCATATTTCTGAATTTACATAGTTTATATTGCCCCATCTTCCTATAGGTGCTGTATTCGGCGGGTGGTCGTGCGCGTATATTCACGCTTTCCGTGCATCTATTCGAGCTGTGCGACATGCCTGTATTGGACTGGCCGAAGGGCGACAGTGTGTTTGTCGAAATCGATATCGGTGGGTGCATTTGGGAGGCTGTTTTGGTTTTTATTTGGTCGGGTGTGAATTCGTTATCGGAATGACATGAGAACGAACGTCAACTCACGAAAGTTTGCTTTCTGAAAAGTTCTGTTTGTTATCCGCAACTGCAACATCTGTTATCATGTCGATCAGTTGGATATTGCCAATAGCGAATTTGTGATGGTGGTGGAAAAGCATTTTTTTATCATCGTGCGTCTGGCCCAAAGGGTAAAGATAAGAACAGATCAATTTCTGCTCATGCGCATTTCCGAACAGTGTCTGTCGCACTTATTATCATGCCCATTGAAAGCACAGCTCTGTCCCAATGATCAGATCACTCACTTTTCCCCTTCCCCACTCAGGCACGGGTACCAAGAATCGTGTGCTCACATCCAAGATTGTGCGTCCCTCGTACGGCGCACTGGCCCAAATGTTGCATTTTCCGATTCCGTGGCCCACAATCAGCAATGGTAATGTTTCATTGGCTTGCGCGTGACTACTGTCATGTGTGTGTGTGTGTGTGGATTAGCTCGTTATTGACCACTGAGCCACACAGGTGTCACCATTCGTCTGATGAAGTGTCGCACGCCGAAGAAGGGCGCCAGTCAGCAGCACGAAATGAAGTATAAACGACACGCGGTTAGTTTTTCTTCACTGGAGCGCGGAAATATTGGTAAAAGTCAAGAAAAAGACAAAAGTATACGAGCGCGCACCCCGTTTAGACGCTGCTAGCCACCGAGATCATTCAATTCTCGGAGATCTGCCGCCCGGGTGACGATGGCTTTTTGCCAACGTTCGGGCCGGCGCATGTCGCACTTTATGGTTGGTGGAAAGGTGTCTCTTGTTGTTGTCAAAGAAATAAAAGTTGAAGAATTTTGAAACTTTATCTCAGGCAGCGGCGAGCGCAATTGGCAGGCGAAACAGAAACCACAGGCGATGCTGGATGATCTGGAAAGTGTGAGTTTGCCATGATGTTTACAATCGTTTAGGATGACAAAAAACAGTCCTGGTTTGAATTATGACCGTTTTTTGCAGAAGGCCTACTACCGCGGTCGTCTACTGCTGGCTGTGGACTGCAATCCACATGCGCTCAGGGTGGCCCGGGTTGAGACCATGAGTTCGGGTGAGATTGTACTACGAAACGCTTTTTCACTTCCTAATATGCTTCATTGAAACATCACCAATCGCAGGCGAAATGAACGGAGTGAACCTACTGCGCAAACATCAGCATCACGTGTTGTACTGTTCGTTCTTCAGTGCATCGGCGCTCAACGAACAGCTCAGTGACGAACCCATCAGTTTCGAGGTAGCAACCCGACTTAGATTTTGGCTTCCGGGCTAAGACAAGGGCTTGACATTATTCAGGTGTCAATCGGCCGTCACGGCAATGCGCATTGTGAGGCATTGGATCGAACCGGATGTTGCACCCCAGTGGTCGCACCCGCATTGGCAAAGGTGGTCTAAAAAATTTTGTATTGATTGTGTGAAACATTATTTGTGACTGAAACTGGTGCCTGAAAATCAGGTGAAACACGGCGACGACAAAGTGGACAAGACGGCGCTGATGATGCCCTGGGGATCGCACAAACCGTGTGCTGAGGTCGGTCATGTTATATTTTAGCACCGTGCCAGACATTACGGCGCATTCAAATATCACCAAGAATGTGACAGATCCCGTGTTCATGGGAAGACAACGTGTATCGGCTGCGATGCGCCAACTTCATTTCGTATCTAGAACGAATTCTGCGTTCGGCGATTGAAAAGTTCGACATTCTCGTTGACGACGCTCCGCTGCCACAATTGTGAGTGTTGCGTGATGTTTCAAGGGGTTGATGTGGTGAAACATCAGCCACTCGGTCGATAGAAGACAAATTAACTCATATACGCGTGACGTCATCAACCGGGCTAGCTGTTAAAGCACGCTGTATATCCTTCAAATGTTACGCAACTAACACACAGGACTCGTCTTTCACTTTCACGCTGTTTCGCGGTCAAATGAAAGTCCTATCCAATCACTTGCGCGACGACGTAATCAATTAACTGGCTAGCTGATGTTTCAATCTTCAATATCCAGATTCGACATCATGTATGCGGCGGCCGAAGAGCTGGTGGCGAAATTGACATTGGAGCTGGACGCCGAATGTTCGATCATTCGCAGGGCCGGACACGAGAACAAGGCATCGAAGACATTCCATGAAACCGACTTGGATAGTCATCGAAAGTATAACTATGAAACATCATTGGGATGTGGTAATAGAATGAACACGTTCATGGATCTCTTGAAACATCACACAGGAAATACCGCCTGGCCAAGCTGAAAGATTTACGTGACTCATTGTGGCCGACATTGTGGGCAGGTTGGCTGCTTGACCTAATGTTTCAAATCATGTACCGTAAGCCTACCGTAACCCATCAATCACGCACAGACGTCGACCTGTTGGACGGTGCCTCACTGCGCAGCATGCGTGACACGTTGAGTGCGCATTCGTCGTTGTTGCAGTCGTTGGCACGTGACATTCAGATCACCGTACCACCAGTGCACATCACCATGATGGTTGGCACGGTCGTCAAGGAACAGGTTACGGTAGCTCTGCTATAACGCATACATAGGTTACGATAGTGTGGTGACCAAAGATTTGTTGCTGAAAGTCACCTGTTCAGGTCGCTTCCGCTACGGTGCCGGCGTCCGAGGTTTATTACAGTGAGGTGCGTAACACAAGATTATTGCGGTTATCGTAATCTACCAGTGACGAAACATCAGCCAATCATTTAGATGGAGGAGTGCCGTGGCAGTCATTGTGGTCAATTACGTCCCGTAGTATTGGAATGGTCACGTCCGCCCGACCCACGTTCGAACCCGGCCAGTCGACCCATACCCACCGTGTTGCACGTGATTGTTTGGCTGGGTAGGTGATGTTTCATGATCATTCTGGAATTCAGAAGGCACAAACTGATCCTGATTCATCAGGCAAAATCGAGCACGTCAAGGACTGGCACAACAACGCGGTCGACTCGGCCCGCATGATGTATTGTGCTGAATACTGGAAGAACACATCGATCGATGTCAGGGGTCGACTGAAAACACGGTTCGGATGGCATCTTATCCAGTTCAAAGAAAGAAAGAAAAGTTTCTATGTGATATAGTTTCGACAAGTCCGAACTGTCACCCTGGATCACGACGAATATCGCGCGTTTGCAAGCCAAAGTGTTGAGCAAGGGACCGAAACCGATCACGAATGAGGACGGCACGGTGCCATTGGATCCGAAGAGAATGACGTTGAGGAGTGGTATGGTCTACTGTATTCTTCATATACGGTACTCCTACAGTAACCCAATGCCGTAACGCATGGACAGGTTGGGAGTTCCAAGGTCGCTGGTATCCACATTCGGTGCACAGCATCTGGGCAGAGCAGACTGCCATACGCGGTGGACATACGGTGGAGGAGATTAGTCGCGATGAATTATTTGAGGTATACGGTAGTTGAACTGTTGTTGGGATACGGTGATTCGACTTGAATGTCATTTTGCAGGTGCAACGCAAAATCGACGATCGTTGGGTGTATTTGTATTGCACGGACCGACACGGCGAAATGTTGTCCATGTGCGTCAGGGAATTGGCACCGGATGAAAAACCATTGCGCTCGAAGGACTTTGATGGCAGCATCAATCAAATTGGGTACCGCATTTCGGATTTTTTTAATGTGACCCAGAATGCATCACCAAGGTATTATTTCCCAGCATCCAACTGCGCAAACGAATGAAGGCCCTCGAACCGCGTGGATACAAATGGGATACCAGGTGCGTGCTCGTCTATTTGATCTGATGGCCTTGAAAATCAGACACAAAACTAACTAATGTTTCAGCTGGACGTTGGACACACGTCATTCGCCGGATGGTTGGACGTACAGCGGCAGTCTGTCAACGTTGGCGTCACAGTCACTGTTTGAGGTGATCTTTTTCCAAAAGAAGTTGAAACATTAGCCTAGGTGTACCCAATCAACCCAACTCCCTGTCCAGACCGAGCACCGTCTGCATCACACGTATCGTCGACGTCGATGGACATGCGCGTTGCACCCGACAAAGGACACCGACAAAGACAAGGAGGAGGATGAAAATGACGATAAATGGGATATGAGGGAGTGCGTTTGGATTGGATATTTTTCAATTTGCTCAATTGCGCAATGAAATCCATTTTTCGATTGCGCACAGATTCGAGTACGCGCGCAAGTTCGGTCTGGCGACACACGCACGTCGTCACGTTGAGGACTGTTTTCGTCGACGTCGTTTTCTGCGCGAAATCATGCCGCCCGACAATTTGACCGAGCGATTCGAGATTATCGATTGGAAATACCCAATTCGAATGCCCATGCGTGGACAGAGGGGATCAAGTTGGTCACAAACACAAATTTCCTTGATTTATCAAGGCCAAGTGCCAGATTCAGGTTCGTCGGCCAGCGAGGACAGCAGTGTGATGGACGGGAATCAACGAGTCGAGAAGAGCACGCTTCGATCACACATTGCCCCGCGCATCTATTGTGTGCACAATCAGGTATACAATCGGTGGGAAAATGCAGGGCAACTGTTCTTTGTGCCATTAATGCCCGCCTTGAAACATCAGGCGCGTCGTTGGACGTTGTTCTGCCATCTGTTCTGGGCACGTGACCTGGTGCCGGTTCGATTCTCGCACGTGTCCAGCTACGTCAGGATTGTGTTCAGTGACCGAATGGATACATCACTGTGCATAAAGGTGGATGACACTTTTGGGTCACCCTGTCGCATGACGCATTCTTTTGTGATAAAAAGTGTGCATTGCCTTGCAGAATCAATCCAATCCGATCTACAATGAGACGGTCATCTTTGAGGATGTTGCACTGACCGGCACACCCAAACGATTGCTCGAGCGTCCGCCGAATGTGTTGATTGAGGTACAATTTAGGCATTTATTGAAACTCTTGGGTCTAAAATCGCCCCTGATGTTTTAAGGTGATCAACGTGACGAAACACGGCGCTGAGGAGATCATCGGTCGACGTCTGATCGAGCCACATGTGGTCGTCAGGACAAGTGAACAGGTATACGATAGGGTACTGTAGGATACTGTATAGGATGGAGGTAGAGTGCGGTAGGCTGTACAGTGCGTGGTATACAAGCGAAGCAGATTATCGGTGCATATCAACTGTCGATGTACACGTTCTCATGCCCATCGGGCACTTGGGGTATGATCAAACATGTTGCCAAATAGTCTAACTACAGCGCCCCTTAACTATTCCAGAAACTGACACGAGGAGACGGTTGTCTGCAGTGGTTCCCACTGGAACTCAAGGGCATGCAAGGTTGTGGCTCGTTGCTGGCCATGTTTGCACTCTACCATGTGGCCCACAGGAAATTTCTCGGACCACCACCGCCCCCGAAAATGAACTTTCCCGATCGGTAATTATTTTGGGGCTTTGATGTTTCGATTCAAACAAAGGAAGTACATAATTTCTATTGAAAACTAAATTTTGATCTGTAGATTCGAAGTGCCGATGCATTTGCGACCGAAATTCCAAGAAATGGACGTGATCTTCTATTGTCTGGGCGTGCGAAATCTACGACGGTCTGTTCGTTGCAAACGAAACTTTTATTACGCCAATAAAAAAACTATGCCAAAGAATCTCAAAAAATTTTACGATAATTTTCTGCAGCAAAACCTTCCAACACGTGCGACGCCCGATCGTGAAACTGCTGGCGGGCGAACAGTCTGTCTCGACCGAACCGCTGCCAAATGCGAACAAGAATGCCAATTTTGAGGGTTGGTCCCCGGTTGAAATATCTCCAGACACAATCACAAAGGCATCGCATCGTGTCGTCACTGTTGTTATCATGCCCATCGGTTTTCAAAACAGTTCTAATGCAGTTGAAAGACGAATGAACAAATCAGATTTTCATCCGGCCCAGGTGCAAGTCGTCTATTGACGCTGCACGGTGTGCATCTGCCCCTCAACCTGCAGTTGTCTTCACCCATCAGTCTCCATCTGCATCAATGCAGCAGTTTCGGTCGACAGCCACTGCTCGGATCGTGTCAGATCACCGATTTGAACAAGTTGGACACATAAATTTTTTTAAAAATCACAGTTTAGTGCAACATGAGTCAATGCACAGGTACCAAGTCAATTCCGCGCCAGAATACATGGACAAACACGCACAACGCAAACTGGCCAAAATGTACGACCGACTGCTGCAGCTGGATGGGCAGACGAAAGCCGAAGCAAAGGTGACAATACACACAATCAGTGTTCGAACGGGATTCATTTTTAATCCCGGGATCGGGATCGGGATTGGGATCAAGAAAGTGTCGGGATCGGGATCGGGATCCCGGTTTTGAAAACCCGGGATCCCGGGATCGGGATCGGGATTGACCAGATAGTCCTAAAGCGATAGTTTATATCATTTTATGCATAAGATAGTCCAAAAGCGATAGTTTTTATCATTTTATGCATAAGATGCAAGTTAGTGTCACAGACAACCATGAAACATGTTTATCACACATGGATAAACACCCGGAATGTATTAAGCGATTGAAAATGAGATAGCTGATGCGGATAAGCTCAAGATCATATTGTAGTCGATCAGTGGCAAAGTCAATGACAAAAGATAGCATTTCACCATTTTCTGGTTTCAGCAGTATCTTTTGTCTGAAACAATCTTGCACTGGGAAAGAGCTATTCAGAACGGACGCTCGTAGGCGGAGTGCTTAGTTTTTGGAGTTAGACGTGCCAGTCGCGGAAGTTTGTCTCTTTGTTGCCCACCATGACAACATTTCTCCGCTCGGATCAGCCGTCGAGCACCTCTAGGGGCGCGGCAATGCAACACGGTTGTGGGCCGGAGTCAGCAATATTCTATGTCGAATGACCGCCCCGCGTTTGCATGGCCGCCTTCGGGTCGCGGTTTGCGGGTCACTCGACCATTCACAAGGCTCCCGCTGTCTCGGCCGTCTGCGACGTTGGCTCGAGTTGTGGGTTATTTTTGCATGTTGCGCAATGTTTCAGGCCCGCAACCGCGACCCGCAGTGCGCCTGCACGCGGGGCGGTTGTTGGACTATGAATATTTTCTCTCGCGACCCGCGCTCGCGTTTGCATGGCCGCGCCCTTACACGCTTGGCGATTATTTCTATTTTTTCTTTTTTCTCAACAATCCCATCCCCCGTCCCACATAATAATTATTTTTTCGTTCTTTCAATTTATCACCACTCCTCCGCCCTATTTAATCTGCAGGAACGTGCCGAACCCACCGTTGAGGGAACGGAGAGCGGAGCGGAGGAAGGTGCCGAGGGAGGAGAGGAAGCTGAGCTCGAGTACGACCCAACGCATGCGCTCGATTTCTGGGCGCGACTCTACGCCAGTGTCGATGAGTGCGTTGGTTTTCCTCTTTCGTTGCATTAATTTTCTCTTATAATTTTCACCCACCCTACTTTTAGGAAGGACGGCGTTAAGAAAGAAGCGCGCAAAGAACAACGCCTGTCGAAAGCCGACCTGTTCACTATCTATGACGGACCGCTCGAAGACCAGTACAGTAATTTTGATGTCAGTTTTGAATTGCATAAAGTTTTTTGAAAGTATTTTGCACAATTTTTGCACAAAAACAACTACTCAGGACTTCGCCGAAACCTGGAAGTTTCTGGCTGTTGGATCCAAGTTCGCTGACGATCAGACAGAGACGGTGGTGGGCGAAGTGAAAGGCAGACTGTTCCTGTACCCCAAAGACGACAAGAAACCAGGTGCTTGGGTCTTGACACTTTGTCATTTGTACACAATGACAATTTGTGATGCCACTTCAGACAGCGGTGTGTTCGATGCCCATCGCATGCGACCACCCGGGTTTCTGCTCACCGATGTGACCAACATCAATGTGCTCTGTCGGTTGGTTTTTCGTGTTTCGATGTTTGTTTGTACATTTTTCGTTGTCACCTACTCTTTACAAACGTAAGATTGTTTGGTTTGCAGCGTCTACGTGATCCGTTGTCTGAATCTGATCTCGAATCGCGCCGGCGGCCGAGCGGATCCGTATGTCATGGTGAGCTTCTCGGTGATGTTTCACACTGTGAACTGACGCTATAAATTCAAAATAAATATAAAGTCGCTTTATCTGTAAATCGTGTACATACAGGTGTCGTGCGGCGGTGACACGAAACCGAGCAAGAAGGTTGACACGCTGCGTTCAAACACGACCGACCCAGATTTCGGTCTGGTAGTGGAATTCGATGTTCAGGTGCCGAAGACTAAGATGGTGACGATCACGGTGAAGAACAAACGGTCGAGACTGTTGAAAGATCAGGAAATCGGGTGCGAAATATCGCTTCTTTGATCCTTTAAAGCACAAATTAAAGCAAACAACCAACATTTTGTTTGGTATCGAAACCCTATGATCGATGTTTGTCCGGTTAGGTTACTACCCCGTTTCGTTCGACCAGCGTAAATGTCAAGGGACAAACACCAGACTGTGATTGTTGCCTGCATTTTCTTGTTTAGGTGCAGAATACTTTTCACAAAACAATCATTTTTGTCATTTCAGATCCACAACGATCGATATCGAAAATCGTCTGTTGACCAAATACCGCGCCACGTGTGGCCTGCCACGTCAGTACTACGAAAAGGGCGTCTCGTTGTGGTTAGTAGAAAGCGCGAGCTCAGATTCCACTTTAGTTCCGCGTGAAACATCAGCTTCTTTAGGCGGGATCAACTGCGTCCGATCCGAATTCTGACTGATTACTGTAAGGCGCATTCGCTACAACCACCGATATTCGAGGACTACGGCAACTATGCTGATCCGATCGCCTATATTGGAGAGGAGGAGTTCAGATTGAGCCAAATGGTTGGGAATTTCATTGAAACAAAAGTTTGCCTGAATTATCAAGTAATTTCAGTGAAATTTGACTGCAGGAACCGCCAGGCAGCAGCGATCAGTCGATCAATCTCGGTCCGCCCAAACAACGACTCGCACTCGCATTGTTGCATCGAATCGGTTTGGTTTTTGCGACTATTTTCAAGATCTAAAATTTTTGTGCGTAATGTTTTTATGGCGACTTATTCACGATAATGTTGCCATGCCACTAGCTGATGTTACCCGTATGATTTCAGGTCTGGTGCCGGAGCACATTGAAACGCGTGTGTTGAGCAAAGACAAGGAGTGCGGAAAGACAAAGGGATTGGTGCAGGTGAAAATTTACCAAAACTTGTATCTCAAATCACAAAAGTGGTGATAATGATCGTTTCAGATGTGGGTGGATCTATTCCCACAAGAGTTCGGTCCTCCCCCGCCGGCGGTTGATATCGGGCCACGCGAACCGATACAATTGCAACTGAGAGTGGCTGTGTTCGATACGAGGGATTGTGAACTGCCGGGAGCGACGGTCGGTTTAGACTGTAAGGTACCGTATTCGACCGTAAAATGTAGAGACCGTCAATTCCAGACACCTGACCTCTACGTGAAGGCATTCATCGCTGGTGAGGACAGCACGCAACGCACAGATGTACAATACGGCTGCTCGGATGGTGCGGCGTCGTTCAATTACAGATTCGTGTTCAATGTTGGCTACGATCCGTGGGACCGTAAGTTGTCAACAGCGCGATTGTACGGCCTCCATGATCAACTTGAACAGCCTGTGACAAATTCGCCACTCTCAGGTAAACTGGTGGTGACCAAAAAGAAGAAATGGTATCAGAAGTTATTCGGACGCGGCAATCGAACCGAACACGTCAGACCTGAACTGGTGTGCATAATTGCTGATGTTTCATATTGATTAAACCATGTAAAGAATTGAAAAACACAATTTGAGGTTGTTCAAATCTGGGACAATCGCAAATTGAGGAAAGATCAATATCTGGGCCAAATTCGAATGAATCTGTTGAAGATGGAGGAGGGACAAAGCGAGCCCAGCCAAATGGTGAATGTCTATGAACCACCCAGCAGTCCGATGCGGGTCAGTGTGGAACATTCTTGCCGTTTTCCTGCCTTTTTATAATTTTTGCGCAGAGTATGTAAGTACTACCCTAGCAAGACAAAACAATTTACCATAGTCCTATTCACAGGTGTTCACCAAATCGGCCGATTGGTGCTGCACGAATGTGTGTTTCTGCTGCGCGTGGTGTTGTGGTCCGGCAAAGGGCAAGTTCACCACCGCCAGTCGGGTTGGTGCAACACGATTTTCTCTTTCATTACTTTTAATGGTCCTGGTCTGGGTCCTCAATGTGATATATTTTTTAATGACAGTTGTACCTCGACGACAAAGCCAATCGATTCTCATTCATCCGTCAACGACATGCGTACGGCTGGTGGCCGTGTTCGCGGTTAGCTTTAACACTGAGCCTGAATTTAGGCCTAAACCTTCGTGTCTGACATTTGCTTCTCTACTGGTAACGGTTTGCAGGGAGGAGTTTGCACCTGATCCTCAAGGCAAAAATAAAGGATGGTTCGGATTCGGAAAGAAAAAGAAGAAGGAACCGCAGGAAAAGGAAAAGGAAAAGGAAGAGAAAGAGAAAGAGAAAGAGAAAGAGAAGAAGGACAAGTTGAGTGATGCCGAGACCGCCAGTACGACGGTAATACAAATGCCTAGTTTTTCACACTGATATTTGAGCACAAGTTTTCGGAAAAATTCTCGAGTTTTTTTAAAAAAACTTTCCAGGAAATCGAGAGCGAAACGGGTGCGAGCGGTAGTGAGGAGTCAACGAAGACCGAGGCCGCCAGTGACGAAAAATTGTTGAGTGACGAAGGAGGTATGGGATTGGATTTTATGTTTGAAACATCACCGCACCCTCCAGAAACATTCTTCTGCAGAGACCCAAATGCGTCGTGTGGTCGGTGGGAAAGTGAAAATGCAACTTGATCTCGTGCCCACGTCATACGCGAAAAAGTACCCGGTGGGCAAGGCGCGAAAAGATCCGAATTCGGTGGGTTTGGCAAAGTTGACCTGCACTCGGAATTAATCTATAACACACTGCTCTTGAGATGTGAAACGCAGCCTAGACGATTACATTCACATGACCTAATTTGATCAAACGTGTGAAGATAAACTGACTGTGACTGATGTTTCAACCTAATTAAATGACCACAGTTTACGCTCTGACAAATTCGAGCTTTTCTAAAAACACTATATTCCAGGACCCACACCTGTCCAAACCGTCGCGACCCACGTTCGATTCATTCTGGTTGACCTCGCGTATCAAGGGTCTGTTCAAGAAAGTCGGTTGTATCGGTGTATGCATCGCCGTTGTCATTGTTGTGATCGGTTAGTCGATGATTTTCTCTTGGTTTCAATTTACACCATAAATATAAAAGAAAAGGAAGCTTTTAGCCGTCGTGCTGCTCGCGTTCCTGCTCGCGGCACCCGAGATGCTGCCGATTGGTCGCGGATACTACGGATACGGGTACGGGGGATACAGATACTGAATGGAAAAAGAGAAAATATAATGACTTTGAGCAAAAATAAATGTGTGAATAGTGAGACAGAGTGATTTTGTACGGTTATTCATTTATTTGTACGGTCGGCGCTTGTTTACGTGACTTTCGAGTGAGTGTCTTTGATGCTGGTTTTAGTGAGAAATATTAGAAGTTGTTTTTTATAGATTATTCCGTGATATAATACAAAATATATTTTGGCTCGATTCATGATTTATATTGAACGTCAGACAAATCTCGTGTTAAGCAGAACATTACTAGAGGGTTTTGGAACGAATAAAATTGAAGGTGTGCCGCAATGGGAAGTTGACGAAAAATGGAAATTGAAAATGTGTGAGAACTGTGATCATGCCATAGTTACTAATCTTTCTTTTGTGCAGCACCAATGGGCTATGAGCATGATACCAAAGCCAAGAAATTTTCAATGTTGCATCTGGCGTTAGAAAGTCCGTATGCTATGAACAAGACAATTATCGGTGGGGAAACCCTAATTGAGGGTGATATTTTCGAAACGGTGTAAAGGTCAGTTGGGTGTAAAGGTCGGTGGAAAGCTCGGTCGACAGCTCAGTGTGATAGACCTCGAAGTAAACTTGAAACATTCCACGTTAATAACAGGCAATGTTTCACGTTTACACCGAGCTACGCCGACCGAGCTTTCGACCGAACTTTACGCCGACCTTTACGCCCAACTGACCTTTACACCGTTTCGAAAATTCCACCCTGAGTCATGTGGCCAATTGGTGCATTCGCGGTGTCTGATGCACTGCTCGTCTGCGAAAGCAGATCGCAACGGGTGGCAAAAATATGCTGTACAACCCATTAGACAACATTTAAACGTTTGCTTGGTGTTGAAAACAAATGCAAGTCGAAAGCAATTCAGAAAAACCGTGTTATTATGTCCAAAACACGGCCTGTTGAGTCACTGCAGCAGACAGAGAGAGATGTGTGCTTGCTAGATCAAGCAACGCACGTGCAATGAACAGACACACACACAGCCACGCACACACGTTATATATGCACACACCAAGCGCACACACGCACATAAAATACAGGCTGTCCAACACACACACACGTTATCTTGTGCACACAACCAGGCAGCCCAGTATTATATAACACCACATGGCTGCCGAGAACAACGCTTCTGTGGCGCAATCGGTTAGCGCGTTCGGCTGTTAACCGAAAGGTTGGTGGTTCAAGCCCACCCAGGAGCGAACACTTTTGCCTGTTTCGCATTATATTTTCATCCCATTTTACTATTTTTAGTTTTTTTGTAAAAATTTTAGGCACCTGCAAGCAAAGGTCTATTTTAACTTAGTTTCGGAAAAACACGATAAAACAATCTGCCCCAACAAAAACAATACAGCGTCAGAATTTCCCCAAAATGACACTTTTTAGTGGTTTGCATAATGTATGTTCAAAATTACCTCGCCCACGTAAACACGGATAAAAAGTGACGTTTCAGAGTATTTGGACAGTCTTCAGTTGAGTACAGCCAGCCCACAAGTTCATCTATCACAATCACAATTAATTTCATTGAAAAGGAAAAGGTCCTACAGTATAATATATCGTCCAATCGTCGATATGATAACGAAAGCAACACCGCCACCCACACACGACTTTGGCACCTTTTGTTTCGCTATGAGTATCCGCAAGTATGTATATAAAAAAAAATTTTTATATACCTATGGTTATAACAAACGTGTATATTTTGAGGCAACGTCTGACAAAAAGTTCAGTGGGCGACTGACAACCAAACGCGTCTACAGAATTTGTAAAAAAATATTTCTGTTGAAAGTGTTCCTGTCCCTGCTCTTGTTTCACGCGTGTCACATCGTGCCTGTTCGAAGACGATGGATTTTTTAGGTGGGAATTGCCGGATGACGTTAAAAAAACGAAAACGTTTATGAAGCACACTCGGATTCAATGTCCTAAGCTTTGAAAGGTTCACAAGTGGAATTCAGTGAATGAGTGAATTTCAGATCCACCCAATCCACGAATCCCTGGTTGAGCTCACGCAGGGCCTGCTATCTACCACTGAAGGGTGCGAGGGTGCCGATGCAGAACTCAGGAAAAAAACGTACGTTGAAATTAGGTATACACTCGAGTCTCTCTGTAATCCACGTCTAAAAATACTGGATTCCTCTCAAAAGTCAACACAACAGTAACCACTGAGAGCGACGCAGTATCCCTCCATGCAAAACGCGTCTTCTGTCGTAGCGAGCACCATCACTGGTCGACACCTAGCCACGAGATGGTAGATGCCATGTATTACAGGATCAGGATCAGGCGATAGTTGGGCGCGAAAGGCACCGAACATGGTTTGCCTTTTGCAACTCTTGTCCAAATCAGCGGTCAGGAACTCAGCGAGAGAAAAAATTGATACGCAACGCGTGGCACATTGAAAATCGAACATCAAGTTTTCGTTTCCGCAGGATGTATACATTTCGATTTGTTCATGTTCGTCAAGACAAAATAATCTTGTATGGTCAAACAATGCAAGAAATACCAAGACAGGCAAAGTTTCGCAAGCTCTCTCGTCAAATCTGTCCATTTTGATTTTTTCAGCAAGTTGTTTCGATAAAACGTGGTTAATTTTGAAATAAAGCAACTAGTTTTTTTCGTACTGCATTGTACATAACGTTCATGGTTTTGATCGAATTCGTTTTCGCTGATCCCATTCTTGGTAGATCACGATGCACACAACGGTAAGGATGCTAAACACAACGCCCCCTGCTTGAAGTACGACAGAAGTACAGTATGTCGTTTGGAGCAATGACTTAATGAACATTGTGGACTAAGTTTTTGCTTACCAATAACGATAACGGTTAAAAGAATCACATTTCCAATCAACTTTTTCTTTCCCCTGCGAAGTGTGGCACGCGGCATCTGAACAATCGTTGCTGTGCTGGATTAAATAATGTATAGTTTGATTGATCAATTGATTGATGAATGCGCTAGTTATTGTTAAATAAAGTAATTGAAATAACACCTTTGAGACACGGTTTCACAGTCCAACTCCGTTCACCTGCCTGGCATGTCACTGTTTGGTCTGTCTTTTCCCTTTCTATTTCGTATCCTTCGTTGCATTTGATGGTGATGGTGGAATGGGGCAGAAACGTTTTGATGAGATGGGATGTGGTCGGTGGTTGGTCATGATATTGATTGATGTTGGAATGCTGTGAATAGCGTGGATGGAAATACAGTTGACTTGTCTGTGAAAAAGTTATGAAACACGAGGGATCGAATCATCATTG